>JAOXYB010047281.1:0-12164 GCA_028565635.1 Phoronis ovalis | reverse complement strand
TACGCAAACTGACTGATACAAACCAAATTCCAAAAATCACTTTATGGATACAAACCTAAAATGAATTCAAATTATTTACTGTAAGCAGCGGGTAGCAATCCAAATTTTTGAATTTCACGGTAGCAATCCAAAAAAATATAGTAAGAGGTATACAATCCAAATCCAAAATTTTCAACTGGGCTGCACACCCCCATCAAAAAATACCTCGAGTACCCCCCCCCCCCGGGTGTGTACTATACAACAGTTACACCCATAACCCTCATATCTATCACTTAAATTCATTACTTGTCCCAGTATTTATACAGATAAAATATATAGAAAATAACTATAATATTATAACTATTAATAGTGAAAAAATTATGTAAAACAAAAATATTGTAAGTATGTGTTGCAACTTAAACTTTTACATAATTTTGTAACTAATAAAAAAAATATAAAAGACCTAGTACTACAATGCAGTCATTGAGGTAATAAAAAAGACTCTTTAATAATAAAATTGGGATAGTTTAGATAAATATGAGACATGGTTGTTTAATTGCCAATGTTAAGTGCAGTAGAAAATGTAAAAAATCATGAAATGACTGAGTTTATGATTTTGCTTTGATCTTCATGCTGTAGAAAATAAAGACTGAATCGCTTATCATGCATGCATGGTCTTACCCAGAGTACCACTGCCATAAGAGGCAAGTGAGTAAGTAGACGAGGCGACACTTAGACAACTCTGAGACATAGCTGCAAGCAGTTAAATTATGTGTACATTTTGTGACAGATATTTGGGACCTTCTTTGGAGAACCAATCTCTTGAGATACCAACATTAATAAATGTTAGACACTGACACAATTTATTAGTATACACATGAGTTGAAGGTAAGATCGAGAACAAGTAGGCGACAGACTGTCAAAAACAGAACAGAAATGTCAGATACAGGATTATAGACTAGTCCAGACAAGGAATGATACAACATCAAAAGAGCAAACACTTTTCAAGTTCTTAAGTTCAACAGTTGAAAGAAAATGAGACAGTAACCACAAAACATGTCAGTAACCATTTTAATGCACACTAACCTTCTTCCATTTTGAGTTTCTTTGCATAGATCTTGAGGGCTTTCTTCAGTTTTTTGATCTGTTCATTTTGTTTATCGTTTGTCTCTCGTAAATCAAGATTTTCAGATGTGAGCCTAGTTATTTCATGCTGCATTGTAGCTTCAATCCTGGCTTCTGGTGTAAGTGTTAGATTCTACAAAACAACACAAAATATTTATATTTTCATTCTTAGATAATTTATACAAATTATTTTAAACAGACATTTATATATCATATTAATATATACCATGTGCCATTTACAATAGCTTAAACTGGCAACTTATTTAGACTGTTATCCATCATTATTCATCTACAAATAAAAGAATTAGTGGACTCATGAAACAAATAATACATTTATTTAAAAGATTTATGCAATTAAAAATTTTGTACACTACTATCTGACATGTCAAAGTTCATACTATTTACTATAATTTAATATCAAGGATCTTTTATAATACAAAGAAAATTTTATAATCTCATTCCTTCATCATTATTAAACAATTTAATTATTTATTATTGATCAGCGTATGTTTTAGTAAAAATATTTTTTCTGAACAAGATCCTTGCACTAGCAGTGTAATAACAAGGATGGTGGCTAATTTATGTAACTATACCATAAAAAGAAACCATAAAAACTAATTCATAGTACACAATTAAACAATCATCGGGTTTAAAACAAACACTGCTGCAAGCAAAGAATGATGAAGAAACAAAGGTAAAGACAAGTTGAGAGAGACTTGCAGCATTTTTGCCTGAAGTTTCTGATAGATGTCACTAGGTACAAGCCTGTAATATGACATACTGAGCATACAACTGCACACATTTTGCAAGATTATAGGACTAGGTAAATAGATTTTATAATGTCTCAGTCAATTTTCTGAAAGTCCCTCACTGAAATGCAAAAAAGCTAACCTAGAAAACAGAATAAAAGACTATAACTAAAGGATTGCTAGCTTGTACCAAATAGCAAGATATACTGAATTATCTGACGATGGTAATGCTTTTATTATTAATACAGATAGTTTAAAAAAGACTCATATTAAAGATTAATGTTATATTATATATTACATAACAAGCATGCATAGAGTTATTGTTTTCTTAGTCAAAATGTGCAAATAACACTTTTTGACTATATACTGCAGAATAATGCACCTAAATATGCAAAAATCTGGCAGCATGCATGCATATAATAATGTTATCCAGTGGCAGCTATAGTTTTACCTCTCCAGCCAAACTTAACTATATAGATATATCTAATAACGTATTTATTATAAATTATATTTAGGATCACCAACAGACTTTGCATGCACTAGATGGAATAAGGAGTCAGGAACCCAATCAAACCCATAATTCCATGTTTTGCAACATGGTCAGAAAGATTTTACATTCACAAATGCAGAATCGTCTGTTCAATTGGGTTTGGGACTACTAAAACCACCTAGTAAGTGCATGCTATAAGTCTACTAAAATTGAATTATATGTTTTTAAGCAAAATTATAAAACACTGATGATAGGTTCAATAAGCTATAACTCTACTATTTTATATTAACTGACTATGGAGACAAAAATCATATTTTTTATGATATTAGTACAGAAATGAGGCAACATGCTATCATGATATAAAAGTAGTTTTTATTAATATTGATACCTACACTTGTTATCATATTCAGCTGAAGTGAAAAACAGTAAAAGGGATAATTAGCGAATGGAAAACTTATTCAGACAAATTCAGTTAAAGTTATATGTGAGCATGAGCTAAAACTGTTACATGCTAAAACTGCAACTTCACATATTAATAGGTTTAACATCTCATTCTTTCTTTTTAACATTTCTCCATTAATATTCAAAAACAAACTTTCGGAACCTTATGTTTAATGCATTTGTAATTTTATCAAGTAGCTAGCATTTACCATGCGTTTACCTTGTTGAGCTTTCTGTCATTCTTCAGCTAAACATTGAATTAAAATCACATGATACTTTTTTTAAAGGTTTTCAACCAATAACTGGTTGTAGCCGTTATCTTCTGGGGGTGCACCAAAGTCAGTGCATAAAATTCCATATGCACAAAGTGACAACAATCTGCATGTATTTATGTAATTTTAAAAAAATCTGTGGCAAATACCCGAAAGAAGGCCACAAAGATGTACACCGATATGTAATTATATGAAGTGGTATCTATATAATAATTTTCGTTTTACCTTTACCAATTTCGAAAATCAACTAGTAATTAAACAAGAGATTATCACCTCTTTTGATGACACTATGATACAATTGGTTTGTGATATCATAGGAGGACGAAGGAGCTATTTTAAGTTGCAGAACAGTTAAAGGTAAACATTTTATGAATGGTGATATTATCAACAATAAAATTATTTCCACTAAATGACATAATACCAACCCAATGATCTTTTTTCTAAAGAATTTAAAATGTTTTAGAATCAGTTTATAATACACGACAATGTGTCTTAATCATCTTACCTGTCCAATAAGTCTTTGTTGTCTCTCATTGTCTTGTTTCAGTTCTTCTATCTGGTCACGGAGTTCTCTTTCTCTCTTTCTGCCTGCATCCTTCTCGTGTTGTAATTCTCTTTCCAGCACTCTGTGTCACAATAACAATCAAATTAATCAAATCAAGAATACATAAAAATTTATTATTATATATAAATGTTATGACCAGACAAAGCAACATACCACAAATAGCACCAACATAATAACACAAGACAAAATGGCAATTTTCATAAATTATATTTTAGCATTACCTCGGGCTTCTGATGGTGAAAGCAATTAAAAGGAATCATCAAAATGAGTCAACAGTTGCTACAAGCTGAGTGGTATTAAATTTTAATACTACAACTGTATGTGACATGAAAACATGTCTGGGTTAACAATGACATCCTACTACCATTATGCCACATGGTTAGTGACTATGGATGTAAAATGCAACATTCTGGAATTCATTTATTGCAAAGAATATGTATATTATATTTATTTAGTTAAATGCTAAAACTAGCAATGGAGAGACGTAATCATATTTACTTTCAATCTAAGTAAACTTATCTTGCTTATGGTTGAGTTAATGTAAAAAGGAGCATGGTTATATGCAGAACAATGACTCAGAACACAACAGATGAGTTTTAATACTTAACAGATTGATTTACTTTTGATTTATTTGATAAAATTTATAAATAATTTAAAATAGTTAAACTGTGTTAAATAAAGCGTAATGTTACTAACTTGTTGATATCTTTTTGTGTTTTGTATGCCATAATTAATTCCCCGTCTTCATTCAGCATTTCTTCATGTCCACCATACGACTCCTTAGCAATCTGTCTTGTATCAATAGTTCTATTAGCTAACAGTGATCGTAATTGAAGACACTCATCACGGCGACGTTCTAATTCTGCTTCCATGGCACGGAATTGTTCTGTTGAGAAAAACATATGGGCTTAAACATTTTTAAAAGTAACCATAGGTATGAAAGTACTTTTCAAATAATTCCTTTCTTTGTACCCAGAAGTTTATTATTATGTGTTATGTTCAATCATGGTGTTTCAATCTTATTGTGTAGTAACCTGAGAATCCCCCATATATATAGACTTGATACCCATGTGGAGACAATCATGCACAGCTGTATTATTTTATTACAATAAACTGTGCAATATACGTGTACTCTTAAGTTAAAAGTATGACCAACCAATGACTTCTCTATGTCCAGCATCATGTGCTGTCGCTTCCTGCAATCTTTTGAGTTCCTCCTTTACTTTATTGTTCTCCATCTCAAGTTCTTGCATCTGAAATAATAAACACATGCTTTATGAAAATGTTCCACCTATTAAAGAACAATATGTTTGTTAACTTGTCATGTATATTACCTATCATTTCTACCAACATAATTAAGTCTTATCTATTATGTTCAGTAAAAAATATTAGCATTATTTTTGCAAAAGGTCTGTATTCCTTATAACATCATTTAATGGCAGGGAGTTTAAGTTAACCATAAAAACATAACTGTGAGGAGTTTTTTCTTGGTAGTGTTTTATACCTTCAGCGAATCATATGCAGAATCTGAGAGCTGTGACTCACTCCTAGGTCGACTATCTAATCTGTCAAGCTCTGCTTGTAGTCTCTTCTTGTCTCTCTCCAGGTCCTTCACTTTATTTTGAAGTTTTAGCACCAAACCAACATCACCAGCATCCATCTGCAATAAAAGTCCAAAAATGAAGGTGACGAAACATTTACCATGTACAATGTACAATTATTTCTTATCGTTTGTTTTATTATTTCTTGTTTAATTGAATATATAATGCACCTGTATTAAAAACAAATATTTTCTCCTTACATGAACTGAATAATCATAATTATGAATTCTTCGTTATATGTTCATGAATTTCAGTTAGTTTCCATCATTCTTATTACATTTATGTGTATTAACCAATATGTGAACATGTAATAAACATCTTACACTGCATACACATACCTCTTTATTAACGGATTTGTTACTACTACTTCTTGATCTAGATTTTCCCGCCTCCAACTGTTGTTTTTCACCATTTTGTACTTTTATCCGTGGCAGGGTATCAGGGCTTATTTCAGTGTCAAGTTTTTGATAATTCTCATCCTTAACTGTACTATATCCCTGGAAGGAATGCAGTAGAACAGAATTAGAATTGATAAATAAACCTAGTCAGCTGGCCACTTGGGAAAATGTTATAAGTGGCTAAAGTTTGAAGTTGCACAGCCATTTATTGAAGGTCCAATACATGACAATGCCACTTATAAGATGTGTTTTTGTATAAATGTATTATATTTAGTCAATAAAAAAGTTTTCTCATAGCTGCTAGGTAGCAGTATCTGGCTCTTACACTTGTTTCAGCTGACAGATATCTTCAAATTAGAAACAAAAGTGAACTGAATTGCCTTGTATTCTTCTGTTGTGAGCAAATTACATGATTATTCTAATTTACTGTTTGATACAATTTATAAAACCAAATAACTACCTCATCTTTTTCTGCATCTGACTTCTCTGTCATTGTACTTATTTCTGATTCTGCTTCCATGCTGATAGAGCTCACATTAGATCCCGTTCTACTAAGAGTCTGTAATCTGTGGGGGTTGGATAAAACTTTCATTTCACTTTGCAAATTTTCAAACCGTTGTTGTAATCTGGCGTGTTCTTTAACAAGTTTCTGATGGTGTTCATAGTCAGCAAAGAATTCTGCTTCAGAAATCTTATGTTTCTGTTTAGCTAGGTCTACAAATCAAAAAATTTAATATGTATTATAATAACAGTTTGCACCTTGTTATGTTGGTGAATTTGACAGCAGAATGACCTGACATTAAGAATCTCTCCTGTTGAACAAGCTTATGATCATGCCACTTGTCAAAGCTAAATACTAACACAGTGACTATCTAAGGATTTGGCCAATGTATATATGATAAAAAGTGGCCTACCATGACATGCTTTTTTTTAACTTAACACAATTAATTATAGCAAAACAATGAAATACATAAAATGTATAATACTGCATGAAACAGCATTTTGTACAGTTGTACAAAAAGAAAACAATATTTATTTTAACATAAACTAACTTTCAGAAAAGTTCAATTTAAAGTATTCTAAAGAAACTAAAAAGGCATCAGTTATTATGGCTTCTATCAACAATGTTGGAAGACATTTTTTCAGCAAGTTTTGTCCAAAGCTTTTCAAAGAAACTACTGGTCAGATTTAAACGAAATTATGTTCATATGGACCAAAAACACAAAAAACATTTATTATGAAGGTTGGTAGACATCTTTAATCCAAAACATGGCCATGTCAAAAACATATTTTGTGATAACTCAGAACTACTGGACCGACTTCAACAAAACTTGGATCAAAATGTTTCCAGGGTTCTTAAGATGGAAATCTGTAGTGGAAAATTTAATGGCCATCTTGTACCCAATAATACATGATAAGTATTAATACTACATCGAGTTTATAAGTAATTAAGTAATTATTTATCCCTCCTTTGACGACTATCGAAAATTAAATTTTTACCAATTGCAAAATAAGAAATATGCTTAATTAAAAACTACCTTCAGCACTTTCTTCCATTTCTAATATCTGTTGATTAGCACGGTTAAGTTGTTCTTTAAGATCACTTTTTTCTGTGGCCATCATAGCGATTACATCTGCATGCTCCTGAAGGAGTTGTTCTTTCTCGGATATTAAATCCATCTTTTCGCCCTTTTCTGTCTCTAATTCCTTACGTAACTGAGCAATAATTTGTTGCAACTCTGTAATCTTATTGGATGTGGCTTGAGACTCACTCTCCTGATTGCGTAATTTCTCCAACTGATTGTTCAGCTCATTGTTCTTTACTTGAACATCACGGAGAGTTTTGTTTTCGTGATTCTACAAATTATACAGGAATTAAATCAAATTTTAGACAGACATTTTAATGAGTAAACAAACCTACTATAGTTGGGTTCACAGCCAGCGACATTATCTTAGGTGCCACTTCCACTATCCACTAGTTGCAGCATAGTTTCAGGTACTGCTGCAGATTCCAAAAAACTATAAGTATATGTAGACTATGATACTGTTGTAATCTAACTATGGATTGTTGAAGCGGGCGTTTCTACATACACTGCAGTTTGACTGTCATAAACGGTATCTTGTAGTCCACGAGTGTATCTTCTTCTGGCACCTTTTACACTCAATGTCCATTTGTGACAATTACCAGGTGCTATGAAGATGCTGTTGTTGCAGTTATTAGTTGAGTTTATATATTGGTCTTAGTTATACAGTGGTGTACACATACCTAATACATACAACCATTGTAAACATTACTGACAAATTTTATGTAATTATAATAAAATTGCTTTACTAGACATAAGCTTGATAATGTGCATTTTAATACAATTAGCGAGTGACACTGCATGAAAACTATAATTTAGATTAACATACACCTACGGCGGAAAGTGCACTTGACCACAACCATAAAAGTCTGATTTTTCTTAAGTTACTTTCAAATCACTTGAAACCAATTTTTTTTAAATAAACTTGAATATAGCTAGTAAACAACTGTGACAATTGAAAATGATTACTGAATATATGCTACAAACTTGTCTCATGTCAGACTAAATAAATTAATTACGCAACATAAAAACATAATTATATGAAAATTCTACTGATTGAACTACCTTCTCATCCAGTTTCTGTTGTAATTGTATAATTTTGTTTTCCAGACCTTTGTTGACATTCTTGATATGATCCACTGACCGGGCTTCAATCTGGAAATGAATGGTAACACATGATTTGTGTTAACATAAACTGTGCACATCCATGTGTGATAAGGAATTATTTGCATTAATCAGATTTCAGTCTGTGTCACATTAATTGAATCAAGGATTAAGAATCTAACAAAAGTCTTATCTATTAGAAAATACATCACAAAATTTGCTATGAGAAAGAACAACACTATGAATGGTCATGCAAAAACAACATCATGACATTAAATAATGCAGACAGAACATATGCCAAATTCAATCACACAAGAAGGCCTGATACTGTCCTAGCAAAGTGCAAGACTTGGTAGCAGCCTTATGTGACTATGGATGCCTAAGGATAAAAAATATTAAATTGCAACCACCTGTCTGCTACCTTCTAACATACCTTCAGTTGCTTAAGTTCTCTCTTTGCTCTACGTCTCCTAACATGTCCTTGAAGTTTAATAATACCATAGATGATCTTTCTGTAATGCTTTCTTGCTAACCAACCACGAATCATCCTTTGTATTGTAATGGCCCTTGTTTCACGTAATACAGTTTTGTAGTATCGACGACCAAACATACCTTTCGTGTAAGCCTTAGAAAATTAAGTTTATTAATTTTAAGAAAATACAAAACAAAAAACATTAAAACAAACAATGTAGTTACTAATTTATTATCCTTTTATGTATATACATGCTGTGTAAATCCCAGTTGTGGATGAGCAACTGCGGTTGACTAACCCCATTTGAACATATGGACTTCAAATGAGCCTCCTTGTGATCCTGCTGTGAACCTATTAGTGTATTGCTCTAATCTGTTTGCACAATTTTACAATACAAAGTTTCATTATTTACAATATCCAATTTAACACTCTATTCAAAGTAATTGCGCTAATCCCCCATAAAGTTATAAAACCAGTTTTATGACTTTTGGGGAAAGTTTGCTTTCATGGGATTTACTCCTCATGAAATTTTATCATTTGTTGAAACATGAATGCAAGAAAGTAGTGAACAAAATCATGATGTAACAGTTGAGTCAAATTACTAGGTAACCACGAAAAAATTACGTTTTAATATTTGGAACTTCACAGGAAATCCTGGGATGAAAAACTTTTAAAGGTTAACATGATTAACATTTAATGTCATACCTTCCACCAAGACATACCTGTATTGTAAGAATAGCTTTTCTTGTATGAAGGTAATTCTGTCGCTGTTGAAAACCACGCCAACTTGTTTGAATGATGGTAGCAGCACGGGTATGTCTAAGGAACAATGCCTTCCTGAAATAAACCAGAAAACAAGTGTAAGCTGGAATATAATATGCAGTACCTGTATTTGGCAATATGATATTCGCAACATTTTATATTTAATATTAATTACAAAGCTCCAAGCAATATATAATTTTTCATGATAACACTTAAATGTGTGGTTTCAAAACAAATAATTTGAATGGTGTTTAATTGTAGATACTTTTGTAAGTAATTACCAATAATATTACATGTTTTAAAGATTTCATTACTCAACAATGCAGAAGAAAAAACACGATTGGACAATAAATTGTATTATATATCTGTGAAAATTAGACTGCTAGCAAATTGCCAATCAATGATAATAATATTAACCTTCTCGCCAGCATCCCTCTACCAAAACGTTGCACCAACAGCACTGATTTCCTGATTTTGACATATCTCTTTCTACACAGCCAGCCACGCACATGTTTCTGTATCATAACACCACATGCACGTAACTTATCAGAACGTAGTTTTTCCAAATAAGCCACCTGACCAGCTCGGAAGAAAATTTTAGTTTTACCAAATTGGAATTTGTCAGGATCCTAAAAAAATTCAAATATAATTATAGCAGCTCTGAAGGTTTTATATTTAATTCTGGTAAACTTAATATTGAGTTAAATCTAGAAAAAAACATCAGCTGTCATGTAAACTATCTGGGATTAACAATTACAGATGGTGTGTAAAAACACTCATCTTTATAGGCTGGTAGTCTTCATACAAGTAGATGTAATATAACATAAGCACCAAAGATTACTTTTTTGTTCCTTTGATGTCTAAATATTGTATTGAGAGCTTCTTTAATATGGATAATATTGTACTATATCAGAAACCTGAATGTAATGGTGCAAAACTGATTCACAAGTTTTCCTCATGTCCTTTCTGTTGATATGTGCAGATTTTGCTAGAACTCGATATCTCTGGAAGAACTCGGCATACGTCCATCTTGATGGGTAACCTGCAGCACTGATCCTAATAGTCTCTAAAACACCACAAGCACGCAGCTGTTGAACAGCGCGCTTTGGCTCAAAACTGCAAAAAGAAAAAAAATTATAACACTAAATCTATTAGTTTATCAACAAGCTCTTCACAAGATGAGTTTTGAGCAATGAACAGGTTAACTAAAAAAATGGAGAAATTTAGCATTCACAAATTAAGAGTTTGATAAGTACAAGTTTACTAGCATTGTTTAAAGATGTTTCAGGTATAAATACAAAATGAATATAAATTTGTAACAGTCATATGTTTAAAAAATTTTAGTGAATAACTGATGGTCTGGAAACCAGAAGACTCCTGGCTAATTTACATGTAATTATGTAGTTAGAGGCTTTATACCTGAAAGCTTCCTTGTCATCATTCGGTTTTATGCATCTAACATAATGGGGAGTAGTAGAAAACAATGTATCCATGAGTTTTCTTAGTGAATCTCTGAACTGTGACCCCACAGTTGATTTGTGTTGTTTTGAACCTGTTTTCGCTCCTTCTTTACCTGCCTTCATTTGTACAGCAGAACTACCACTTTTAGTGCGCTTTCGTTGACCTGTTTCTTCAGGCTTGTCAATAAATAAATCAGCCACAAATTCATACTACAACAGAAATGTAAATATTTTTTTCGCAAGATCTTAGAATTAATTTTGTAATTTACAAGATATATCTGAAGTCACCAGAGAGACAGTTTTCTAAAGTTGCGATCCATAAATACTTTTTAAATTTTGCAAACTCAAAAGTTTAAAACTGCTTCAGCACATGGTGAATCTTTCGTTTCCTCCAAACAGGTTGTGGAGAACACTGTTCATATATGCATACACTAGTTCATAATTCACTTTTTTGACTAGGTTCCTATGCTTACCGTGCTAGCTCTTAGAACATTGAGAAGGTCTTCATACACAGTATCTCTGTTCTTCTCAAGAAAACCTTCTGACTGGTATTCTACATTGTCAGCAAAATGGTGGACAATGAATGCTGTGTTGGACATGCGAGGTTTACTAAAGTGATCTGATGACTTAAGATGCTTATCATACAACTTTCGACACCAATTTTCATCTGATCCTTTTGGCATCTGTAAATACAACATAGTACTGTCTTACAAAAACATTCTACGGTTGTATTACTGTCAACAGTGCATCCCCTTTACCGCACATCTGATGCATATAGCCAGTACCAACTCCAATGTGCATTAGTAGAAACATGCCATTTGCAACACCTTTTCTCATGCTACAAATAAGCATTGAAAAGCGTGGGGCATTGCACTGGCGTATGTACTGCTTATAAGCATTTTCAATACATTTCAAAATAATACCTTAAAGATATGCCTTTCCAGAATCTTTCATCATTGCCATACAATGTACATATAAACAAGATTTACTAGTTAAGTTTCATTTTAATTGCTAGCAGGTACTTACTTTTTAAATTGTTTGGTATACCGTATTTTCTTTAATAATCGCCCCCTTCTTTAATAATCGCCCCCTCTAATAATCGCCCCCTCTAGCGACTAAAATAAATCAATAATCGCCCCCTCTCTAATAATCGCCCCGGGGTG
>JAOXYB010047280.1:4371-17533 GCA_028565635.1 Phoronis ovalis | reverse complement strand
GTTATTATAAAATAACAGTTCAGACATTTTGTGCAGATAACTGTTTAATTGTCTGAATGGTTACACACAAATGTCCCCAGGATATCAAACTACATCCATTACTACCTTAACTGTTGTTATGATGTCACGGCTGTATTAACCAATCACTATCAGTGTTTTGAGAATCTCATCCACATGGGTCACAGCTGAATATTTCTGCTACACCAGTGGAAATATCAGCATCCTGCCATTTACACATTTTAATCAAAAGCTGCTGATATACTAACAGTTATTTATCACAATCAGTACAATTATGAAGCTAGTAATAAAAAAATTGATTTAACTGTTCATTTCAAAACATGTTTTCAAAAAAAACCTAAACAATACAAATATTTGTTTCAAAATATCTCTATACGAAGATGTTTGATATTATCCTTAAAATGATCATCACGCACATGGTATCACGTAACTAGGCAATGTAAAAAAATTCACATCCCTTTAATGAGCCAACTAAACTGCAGCAGCAGAGGTGTAAAAATACATGAAACATCTCAGCAGTATAAAATTGTCGAGAAATGTTTGTTTGCAAACTATTATTTCCCAAATTGTTTATGAGTACCAAGGCCTCATTCTGACCCAACGCATGGAATAGCCAGAATCCACACGAATCTTTATAGAAGCAGCTTCAGCAGCACGTACAGTTTCTCTTACTGACTGCATCAGATTTTGGGCATTTCCTACAAGCATATCTGTAGCTTCTTGGTCTTCTTCGGAGCCTGTAAACAGAAGCAATATCAATATTATGCACACTGTAAACTGGTACCATGATATCAACATTGAATGCCAGAATTGCTTCAAAACACCTAGAGCTTTATTACTTATAAACTCATACTTCACAAGTCAACCATAACCACAAATTATTTTCTGATGAAAGAATGTGCTAACCAAATCACAGTAAGTATATTAGGCTTTTTGTCTTCATAACATTTTTAAAGTTGATCTCACAACTGCAATTTTTGTCTTTGTTTTTATCAGCTTTCAGCTAAGCCAGGGCTGATTTGCTGATTTCAGTTGGTTAATTATACTTTCAAAAGGTACACCAAACACGAATTCAGTATAATATTTCAGTAAGTAATGACCATATTATATATGGACATAATTCTTTCCACACTGGATTAAAAGGATTCTCTGCTGTCATTGTACTTGGCATCATTTTACAAACCACTTATCTGTGAACCAGTGAAGCAATAGTCATTATGTAACATCATGATAGTGAAACTTGATTCCACGCTTTTCCGATCTTTTTTAACAATACAAAAATGACATTGGCATCAAAGATAAAACTAAATAAAAATCTAAAATAATTAGATTTGCAGATAGTAAAGGAGAAGATTGATATAAAAAACAAATTTTACAGTGCAACCAAGAAAACTGTTGAAGAATATTTAAAAGAAAACTAACAATGACTTGTAGACTGAAGTAAGATAGATACAAAGAGATAATTCAAATTCCAACACCTAAATAGGAAACGCTAGGATAAATATGGTCATATTCATGGTTGTATCATATCTAAACTTGGTCCTTGAAGCAAAACTGATTTTGTTACATAATACCAATACCGTGTTAAGAGTAACAACTACTGCCACCAACCATGCGACTATGATAGGTTTAGCAATAAAAATTCCGCTGCTGGAAAAAGCACTAATCTACATTAAGTGAAATTCCTCAAAAAAAACTCAAGGTGTTCAGGCAGATCACCAATAATAGGAAGTTACTTACTAGATTCTATATCAGCAGCAGCACAAAAGGGAAAAAAGCAGAAAATTAAAAACATCATTAACTCAGCAATGCATTTACTTTATCACTGTCATCAAAATGCAGGAAGTGTGTTTAAGTCACACATAACATTAGTGATAAAATTGGATTCAAACTTTCTAGGACAAAACAATAATATTATCTGTTAACAAAACTAAAATTATGTAACCGAGTTCAATTTCATTATTGTATTAATAATTATAGGTTGTGTCAGCATTTATTACTGTATTGTAATTTTTATTAAGCATGTGAAAACTTTTATATCAAAACATTACAAGGATATGTTAAGTAGTAGTGAACAGGTAGTATAACTAAGGTACAAACGTTAAAGAGCAGTTAAACATGATGTGCATCTCAGTGTTCCATTCACTAATAGAGGTTTTTCATTCACAAGCAAGTACACAATGGCAGTATTTTATTTGCATGTGTTATCCAAGTTGACACTCTGTGAGAAATTGTAAAGATGCATAATCAACAAAGGGTGTATAAGACTGTTGAAGATGACTGTAGTCAGATTTTTATATGTAAGTTCAAGGGCACAAACACATAAGTATGGAATTTCTATAAAAGCCGTAAATCTAAATTGTCATGCATGGTCGCTTTAAGTTTGAATTAATTTAATTAAGGAATGAACCATGCACATGTCATGATATTTACCACAAACAATTTCACTGCCATCAGGGGCTGGTATAGGGGCTGTCAAGAAAGCACACAAGTTGAAGAATCTTAGCTTTTAAATCACTTACAAAGAGGAAGGAGAAATTCATCTCACCATTCCACAATCAACTTAATATCTGCCCAAGAATTAAGTTCTGTTGGGAAATTTATCACATTTGGAGTGGAAACACTATTAAAACACTGTACACAGGATGCAAGTAATGTGATCCGAAAATCTCAATTTTACGCAAACAAGCAACATTTTGTGTATTAAGGCAAATGTCACCTGGTCTTAGGCACGTTAAATAAACGCTATACATACCTTGAGCACCTAACATGGTGGCCTTTACAGTGGACAGGATCTTTAGCTGAGTGCCAATTGTTGGTATACGCTCACAAACTTGTAACAAATTCTACAAAGAATATTGCGCAAAAATATAATATAAAGGTAAATACTGCAGTAAACTAATATCTTTATGTCCTTTTAAAAAGCATCAAATAAAATTTTTGGATGCAATGTTTTTTTTACTCTGAAGGCATTACCATTAAAATTGACATTTGCAATGCACTGAATCTCACATTTGCTCAGAATGTCACCTAGTGGAGGATACTTGAAACTCTAACTAGAAAGCATACTATTGTAATAACATCTTGTTTGTGCTTACAGTCCTCATTCTCTTGTCTGTACACTCTCTTGCTAAAGCCTTGGCTAGCCTGGTCACCTCCTCAGAAGCCTGAGCTATAGCTTTAGCTGTAGCAATCAATTCTTTTTTACTACCACCTTCTCCCCTAAAATTGGATAAGAGTGAATTGGACAGCAGTAACAGAAATTTATCATTTCTACAAGTTATGTTTCCTATAATTTGTCCAGTTTGCCTTCACAGCAAGAAAACTAGACATATCCTCAAACTTAATTCCTCTTACCTGACTAGCTGACTTAGTTTAGCCATTAACAATGCCATTTTCTTTGCTGCCGCAATAAGTTCATTATCCCTGGAATCCCAGTGTTTCACTTCTTGATGTAAAGAGTGGGCAGCCAACTGCAAAGAGAAGCAAAGTGAAGTGTATAGAAAAACTCCAGCATCTATAGATGAGCAAGGCCTTATGAACAAGTATAATAAAAGTCTATCATGACTCTTAAGTTTTTGATATCAGTAAACAATAAGTTACTAATTAGAGTAACAATGCCTATCTTATCTAAAATTTTTATATTACTTGACCAACTTTTTACTAAAAACTGAGAAGGACATAAATCTAAACCACATTAACACAGAGACATTGTACATACAGCATCAATTTTAAAATCGAGGACTTTTCATGACCAAACTTGGTAGCTTAACAATTGTAGCATTGTCTTGATCACCCAATCTGTTGACACAGTTTGTTTTTTGACAATGCAAGCTCATTGTCATACCATAATTTTAGCTTACAACATCACATTCACACAATCAGCAGGATCAAATATGCTGGCAGATTTTCTAATGCACAGTATTACAACTTTATATTTTCAGAGAAATTTTGTTCATCCAAGCGTCATAATAATATCCACCAGTTGCTTTATCTGTTCTAGTTAATATATGGATCCGACGTAATAATAAATCAGTATCACTAAAGCTTTATATTCAAGATTCATTCACATATAGGTTCAACTTATCCGGAATCTTTAAAGGGTGTAATTGGTCAACAGTCAGTGCAGACGAAAAAAATAAACTCTATGGTGATAGTTACCATAATAGGTTGATTCGGTTGAGGTTGTTCTCCGAACACTTCAGCCGCCTCTTGTTCATCTGGTGGAGGAGGGCGTGGTGGACCGCTATCATGTGGCAGCGGTGGACGAGGAGGGGCATCTTCTAAAATAAACGGTATGTAAACAATGTTTGAAAGGTCAACATATGTTACTCATATAATAATACAAGCACTTCAAATTTACATTCACTGCACTCAATAAAACTTCCAGAGTATTATACATACCACAGTACTTACAAGTTCTGACTGTTACAACTGGAGGAAGAAAGAAGTAATTCAAATTATTGGTGTACATAGACTTACAAAGTTCCAATTGCAAGGAGAACATGTTCAACCTATTTATAAGTTAATGTTTATACAGAAGAGGGTGAAAGTAGTTAAATAGGCTCTTCCCAGTAGTAACATTTATGGGACTGAACAGTTCCTATAACAAAACTACAACAATCAAATTTAAATGGATTTCTAAGGAACCTTTTAGAGAGAAAATCAGGTTTTGTGTATTTATAACACTTTAAAAGTTTCAATGAAAGCAGCTAGCAACATGCATTCTCTTCAAGGGAATGTAGCTATTTCTACTAAGCTAAGTTAACTACATGATTGGTTGTTGAACAGGAATATTATAAAATTATAAACCATGCTGTTAAAGTCTGAACTGGCATTAATGCTGATATGATCAGGGTAAAAATAATAGTAGGCTAACACCTAAAATAAAGACTGGTTAATTCTTTTTAGTTTAATATCTTGTTAGAGATAATACTTCATGCTGTCAGGATCCTGAAAAATATATAACAAGTTAGTCCTAAATAAAGGGAAAATGCTACATGTCTATACAGTGTCTACATTATCGTTTTGAATACGGTAATAAGATATTAGTTCACAAATCTTGGACACAGGAATGAAATTCAAATTATAACTAAAATTACTAAACCATCATTTAAATATGTTAGCCCAAATTCACACTGTCTCCAACCTTTATCAATTCATAAAGAATTGTATAAGACAGATGTGTGGCTTAAAGGCAATTACAAAAAAACAAGTTTAATTGTGGGCAACAACAAGTAGTGCAGCACAGAAACATGTAGCTGTTTCTCTAGAATTAGTTTTTAACTCATGCTTCAGATGTCACCTCTGTAGTACGGTCCAGGCATTGGTGGTACCGGTGGTGGTGGTGCATGATTCGCTGAAATATAAACACAATGAGATAGTTTGTAACTTGAAAAAACCTACAAGCAAATAAATCATTTCAAAGAAAACCACAATAATCATCCAAGCTTAAAATAGCCAGCTGTAAAATGCTTTTGCTATCGCAAATCATGACTGGTAATGTTAAATATTTTGCAAAAATAGGTACATAAGAAGGAGAGAATCTTTTCAATATAAATGCTTAGAAAATAGAAACAATATCAAAGAAAAGTTAGTAAGTAACGAGTTTCAAACTAATATTACAAACAATATACAGGCAACAAAACACAAACGATACATGGCTAGTTGGTAGCATTTCATTTCAATTGTGTATGTGAACTTAAGGATGTTAACAACATGGTCAAAGCTTGCACTGTTTTAGTATCTTGCACATCTTTCATTCTATAATATTCAGAAAGTAGTGTAATGTTTTAGGCAGGTTATTTTTTGTATCTGAATGACCAATATAGCAAAGTGATAAC
Source organism: Phoronis ovalis (assembly GCA_028565635.1). NCBI lineage: Eukaryota > Metazoa > Phoronida > Phoronidae > Phoronis > Phoronis ovalis. The sequence continues at coordinate 11,672 of JAOXYB010047280.1, read as the reverse complement.
ATTAAACGTCTCATATAAATTTATATTCATCTATCATTGGACATGATGTGACATATGCAGGGTTGGCCAATTTCATATCTGGTGCATCATATTAGTTTTAAAACAGGCAAAAAGTTTTAAAAACACAATCAAGAATATCAAAGACAGATCAATGGATTATCTTAAACATTCTTTTCTAATTTTTTTGCAAGATTGTACATTGTTCTGGAGGCAATTTAGTCACAACAACTGAGCTTCCTACTGAAAACTAAAGATCTTATAAGGTAGTTCATACTGCAGAGGAGTCGTAAATTCATAATGGCAATATAAACACAACTGAGATAACACATTGTAACACCACCAAAGTCCACATACCAAAAAATAGTAGTCACTGGGAAGAACGGCTCATTGTACAGCCATTTAGCTATTTTTAACATGAGTTCTGAAATTCCGACGGGCTTATTATTTTAATTTTTAATGCCCATGGCATGGGTTGTTTTAAAAAAATAAGCACATACAGTCCATAACTCATGCCATGCAAGACGTAAACAACCAAATTTGTAAATATAATAAAGACAAATTTTATAAAAGTGAAATATTAGTAAATGCAAAGAAAACAAACCTTCCCAAGCTAGTGGTTGTGATGGTATATAGTTTTGTTGTGATGGTATATAGTTTTGTTGTGGATAAAAGTCTACTTCATCTGATAATAAAGCAAAATAAGCAAATTAATAACAATCAAAGCATCAGTCATTGCATACCAAGAGAAAGTTAAAAGCAAAACGACTATATGACAAAGCTCTTGCCGATATACAGCAACAGCAAAGCTGGTTTTAGCAGCGACTCTAACGGGTTAAGTGATACAACAGAAACTCGAGTTGTAGGCAGAAAAACATTTCTTTTTATTTAAACTATAATTGTAGTTAATATACAAAACGTTTATATACAGAATCCCATTCTTAGAAGTGTTTCTTCTTTGTCACATATCCCAGTGAAAGAACACCAAAACAGTGACAGTTATAAATTGTGGTTTAACAGTCCGATATTTTCACCACATTTAGAATTCTGTTAGTAGTAAAGTGCTACAAAAGTGTGTAGTTGCTAACAAAGTCTTGGGTTAACTAGCTCATAACTGCGAAATAATCAAAACTCCAAGTTTCAGCAAAGCACATCTTAAACAAGTAGTAAAGTAAAATAATGAGAATAAGGTAACAGAGTTTTCAATATTATTTTGGACATGTAGGTACATCGTTATTTAAAACAGAAATATTGTGCAATTGACAAAATATTACGACAAACCTAAAGGGAGAAAATCATAACAAAGCAACACCAACTCTTATTTTCAGCCAGATTACACTCAATAAATAATCTGCAATGTGCTGTAACCTCAAAAATGGTAGTGTCTGTCACATTTTAAAACATGTAAAGCAAATGGACAAAATACAGCTGCAGAGTTTCAAAGCTGTGCTAGTGATCTTTCACCAGACATATAAAGCAAACAATACTGCACCAGGAACCTGAATCAATCAGCGACGACCATAAAACCCAACAGACAATAGCAACCAAAGACACAAGTGACAGAATACCTTATAAACAAAATGCTCAGTATTAAAGACATATTACACAAATCAGTGCAGCATCCCAAACATAGTTGTGAAAACCCTATCAAACCTTATATTAGAACTGAATAGTCAAGACCATACACAACTCAATCAAAGTATTGTGATATACACGTAATATGTTCATGCCCCACATCCATTGAAGTTAAGTACCTTTGCGTTCTTGTTCAAGAGGCACGTATGGTTCTTGGGGTGGAGGTACAGAATCTACTATGTCTAGAAGGGAATTCAGTAAAGAATAGAGTAACAAATTTACCCTCACCTCTAGAACTTTATATTACCATAGCAACCAGAAAAGTGTTTATCAAACTACATGTAAATAATAAAAATTACTAAGAAAATCAAAAAGCAATGAATTTTAGTTTGTCATTATTTTTGAATATTAGACATTTAGTTGCAGTTAGAAATTCAAAACATAAATAGGTGCTATCTGAAGTAACAGAAACATTACCTTACGAGCAAATGACAATCAACACTCATTAGGTGTCTAACAAGCTAGGGTTTTTTTCAATCGACTATTTGCATAAATTTAATGGAGACACAGGTTTCGAAGCAAATTTTCCCAGCATTGAACATTCTGTGAATGAATCGCACACTGCATCACTGTTTATTCACAAAAAGATGCATTATGGGAATGCTTGCCTTGAACAAGTGCATGTAAATAGACAATTGAAACAGAACCATTATATGTATACCCATGTTAGAGCAAGTGAGTGTATCCAGAGATATCTCTAGAGAAAATACTATGATTGAGAATTGAAAAGGGGACAGACTGCATCAAAATTACAAGGCATAGGATTTTGGTTAATGGGCAAATACTTGAAGACATTTCATTTTTGCAATTTCCTTGCTGCATATATAAACTGAATGAAAATGCCTCAAATTGGCAAAAGTCGACAGATTTCAAAGACAAGCTATCACCAATTTATGGGAACAGTTATATACATATAATTACAGAATTCTGTATGTTGCTATGACAATGTAATGCTTATTGCAGGTTAAGTAGAAATCAGTTTACTGGTAGTTATAAGATAAATCATACATAATAAATTACCTTAAAAAGGAATAAAACAAAGAAATCATCAGAAAAAGGCAATTAAAGTAGGATTCACCTAGAATACAATTTATATTTTTAATCTATCATGTCATCAATTAAGAAAGAAAGATGAAGCTGCAAAGTGCAAAGAAAAAATATGCAGCTTACGACAGTCAAGGAATGCATGAAAAAACATTGTATTTTAATTTGCTTAAAAAGATTGTAGAAAAAGATGGAAATGATAGAAAGCAAAGCACTAGACTACCTGCTAAACTACTTAGTATGTTAGGATGAAATGGCACAGGTGGTGGTGGAGGCGGTGGAAAGTCATCCATTGGCGAGTTGAACGAAGAAAAACCATCATCTAGAGAAGAAAATTCACTAGGTGTACTCATCGCTGATGATCTTTTCTTGCTGGGTAATGCATTTTTTAAAGTGGTCATAATAGACCCGAGTGAAACCTTCAGAGCTTTAAGGACTGATGTCGTTGAACCTTTAGAATCACTTGTTTGGCTACTGTTTGAAGGAGATAACTTCTCTTGACCTTTAAAGTTCTTGGAATATGCATCTATTACATTATCTCTGTCTCTTGAAACTTGGAAATTTCCATGCTTTCTAAGCCTCAAAGATTTCTTACCGACATCAAATCCGCTTGGTCTTTGGGGTTTATGATGGTCTTGAAAAGAACTTCTGGCCTGTCTTCGTACAGATTTTGGACTTTTTAGTGATGCCGTTTTAATCTGCAAAGGCTTTGGTAGCACAGCTGGCAAAGGGACACTTACGTTGTCTTCACCAGAATATTTTTTTTGATTTGCATAGGAAGAATCCAAAGTACAATCTGTTGACAGCTCAGTGATATTCTCTTGGTCAAAATTCAACAAGTTCAGAAGTTCTCTTCTTGGTAAATATGGAGAAAGTGATGGTAATTTTAGACTTGATTCTTCATATGACAAGTCCGGAGAATTCTCATTTTCTGAAAATGCATCATCTACCAACTGCGAATAAAAGTCAATTTTTTCACCTGATTTTGTATTATTACCTTTAACTTCCTCTCTTTGCTTTATGGAACAAGCATCCTTTAAAAATGGTCGATTTTCAAAGCTACGCAGCGTTGAAATAAGATCATCTAATTCAATATCAGATGGACTACTTAAAGAGTTTCTCGTCTCTTTATTAAACACATTTTTTTCTGCTTTACTTTTGCGCCTAAGTACATCAATCATCTTACACTCTTCAGTGGTTTGACAGAACTCTGGTTCTGACTGATTGCTGCTTGTGATAGATGGTGATACAATGTAATCCTGTATTTGTCCACGTGCTATTTTCATTGAATCAGGTTTGTCAACGCTTCTTTTTCGTATTTTCTGACAACTTTGTTTATCTTGAAAGTTTACATTAGTTACCCTTGGCTTAATACTTTTTCTTGTTTGTTGATCATCCATCTCCCGAGCAGCTATAATAACAGAAACTGGGTAATCCTCCCATCATGGAGAAACAAACTCTTCTATTGATTTAAAAAGTTTTTTTCCTACTACACTAACCAGTCAGGACTGTTAATCTTTCAAGCCCAAATTATTTAAATAGTCCACATTTGAAAAGCTTAACACCCCTGGCTGATAAGTATAGATCTATGGATAGGTAGCGTGATACAGTTTGATAAATGCATTACAAGAATGTAGCAGCAACGACAATAGAAAGTACTTTCCTGCTGAACAATCTATATTAAAACTTTCTTGTTGAATTTCACAGGAGGGCTGATCATTTGTTAAAAGTGTCCTAAAGCAGGTCTTAGTGAGAAATCTGTACAGCTGATTTACGCTGTTATTTGTACTAACAGCCAGTTTCTTGACAAGAGATTCATGCAGGAACACTTGGATTACAATACAATGTTTTCCTTGTATAATACAGAACATATGCAAGGAATACTAAATAATATAACATTGTGAATGGGATGGGAGACAGACATCAAAATTACCCGCTGAAGCAATGTCCATATTAGGTACATCTAATCCATGACAAGCTGTCGGCAATACTTGTATGCCACCTATGGGCCGATTTAATCTGTAGGGTAACGTATGGGCAGGCCAGAATCCGTGATTAACGTCATTTGTGTGAAATATACCTTCAGTCAATTTGAACTGTTGTTTAGGAAATTTCTCCTGATTGCACCTAGCTATTGTTTGACTTTTATTATGTGGGTTAAATCGTTTATGTTCACTCCGAGGTGAATGCGGATGCGGATGCCAGCTGGAATCTTTCAATGTTTTATTTGGTGATAAGTACACACTGGCAGGAGGTGTAACAGCACGTCTTGGTGTTATTACCAGAGGTGGCTTTCGGCGTATGGGTGGCGGTGTTTGGGATATCACACGTATTGTTGTTTTTGCTTGAGAGTTATATATACGAGATAATGTAGGAGTAGTATACCTGTCTAGAGAAAATAAACAAAGTGCCATTCGGAATATTATGAAATGCAGAATGACAAAGTAACGTTTAAATATCTGCAAATAAAATAAAACTAAGAATTTAACAAAAACAGTTGAGATAGCAATAAATAAGAGAGCAAGTTATAACACATGTGTAAACCAATATTAAGCTCTTTAGAAGATACGTGGTAAAATACGGACATGTGATGTAGAGTAAAAGAGATGGTAGAAAATCCATTGGGATTAAATTGGCTTTTGAGATTCTACAAAGCAAGCAAGGCAAAATAGCAGCAAGTTGTAGATTTTGATCAAGAGCATTTTAACTAATGCCAAGACAAAGTTACCAAAACAATTAGAGAATCCTTAATGATATAACAAACTTCAAAATAAAAAACAACAACAGAGACTTAAAACAATGTTGCCTTTAACCAATCAAAGACAATTAATCCACAAAGGGACAGCAGTAAGTAACACATTTTGTTTGATCCCCTAACATGCATTAGTAATTATGTTATTAACTAATAGCTCATTTTACATCAAGAGTTGATCACTATAATCAATTGTTAACTCTGTAGATATCCGATTTCAAATACTACATATTTCTAAAGGTTTTTGCTAATATTGTCACAGATTTTTCGACTAAATCTTATTTAAAAATTAATAGTAAGCGATACAAGCCAAACTAAATTGAACAGAGTGAAATATTTTGGTTTTCAACTTACCTTGTAGGTTCAACTGGCTGAGATCTGGGGGCGGTGGGAAATCTTCCATTACTGGTGGAGGGGGAATTTCTTCTTTAGGAGTAACAGCTTTACGAACATTCCTCACAGCACCGATCAACTGTGAAAAAAAATAGAGGTAGTCTGCTTTATGTTTTTTTGCTAGTATTGAATTTTTTAAATAATAACATTTTGCATAATTTGTAGTTTTTAAAAACTTTTTAAAGTTAAAATATTTTAAAATCAAAATTCCCAAGTTTTACTTTTGTAAAATCATAGAAAGATTTGCAACTATACAAAGTGATACAGTATTTTTACTTCTGTATTCCAAAACTGTGTTGAAGCTAAAGCAAGATAGAATGTATCTATTGTTCAAGTTTATCAACTCTCACATAATCACAAACATGGGCATAAAATATAAATATTAACACAAAATAAGCAATCAATGTTAAAATAAATTCACAAATATTCATTCTGTACTGATAAAGTTCAAGTCTAGTTAAATTTAATCAACTGTAGTAAAAAGTTTTGAAGCTTACAAATAATGTTTCATAACTATGACAATCACATGAGTGCTGGTCACTGAACTATGCCAACCAAATGAGTGCTAGTGACCTCTGTTGGGAATGAAAAACTAACTCATCTACATGCTCCACTAGGTGTCCTTAGCATAGAATATGGTAATGACAATGAAAGCTTTTTTTATAAGTATATTACCATATCATTATTTGTTCTCCACCTCTGTCCAGCTTGAGTATCTCGCGGGTTACCTGCAACCAGTTTGGCAGCTTGTACCATAGGAGCCACAGCTAAAATTAGTAAAATTGCGAACCTAGTATTCAACCAAATGTCATAAAAACTGGTTAGAATACTGTAATAAATAAAATTTCCTAAAAATATTTAGGCAGTGCATCCATTCCAAACTAATCACCAATATTAACAATACATGACAAACTAAAACATCTCGTCCATAAATAATGACTTAAATACAGAGTAAGACCCAAGCATAAAATATTAATCTCTTTAAGTCTCAGTGGTTACCTTCTGATTAGAAGGAGTTACATGTTTCTGACTTGTTTCTGTCTAATCTATGTATACTTCAAGAATTTTTGTCATTCAAATGCAACATTTTGCTTCAACTACAACACCAAATTTTGAAGACAAAATTATTTTAAATATATGACTTTTGAAAAATAAGCTTACCAATTTTTAGTCAGGAAAACAGAAACTGTCATATTTATATGAAGAGTAGGAATACACAAGGCAAGTAAAAGTAACACTTTAGAAGCTAATTACAAAACAGTACTAACTGGATTTTAGGTTTTCTGAGGCAGCTCCAACATTCTGTACAAAGCTAGGATCCTCACTATTGTCTGCCTCTGTCTGAGCCACTTGAATGACTCTGTTAGCACGACGGGCAATACTAGAAGTGTTAGCTACTACTCCTGGAGCATCAGTTCTTTTGATGCAGTCTTCAGTTCTTTCTGTGTCTCTAATAATTCCTTCCTCTGTAATACATCAT
>JAOXYB010047269.1:0-12165 GCA_028565635.1 Phoronis ovalis | reverse complement strand
GAGAGAGAGAGAGAGAGAGAGAGAGAGAGAGAGAGAGAGAGAGAGAGAGAGAGAGAGAGAGAGAGAGAGAGAGAGGCAAAATACAATAGTCACTAGTCATCTAGTCACTTTTTATATTCTTCAAATGTTTTCTTCTTTTCTTAACATTAGCTCGTAGTCTTTTTGACTAAATAGTTTTAATTATTTAAAGTAAACAAAACTAAATGAAAACTCTTCAAAAATGACTACATTTTATTTAGTTTGAATGAAATAATTAACACATCAATTTTGCCTTGTGTATCAGTGGCAAGTTAAAGTAGTCTGAGTTCACTTGTCTGGGCGGCTTGTCGTCTAACATTATCCAGTCTTCGAAAAAACATATTCGATTTCTGTATCAATTAGGTGCTGTAATAAATTAATTATCACAGCGGTGTAGCAAACAAAACTGTCGGAATTTACATACAGTCTTTTTCTTAATTTCTACAGCGAAATATTACTGTAGCTGGAATAAAATAGCTGGAATAAAACTTGACTAAATTAAATAACTTGTCTTTTACAATACCTGGCTACTGTCTACTCATAGAACCCGACATGGTATCGACACGTGCGTTCAGACGAAACTCTCTCTGCTTCAAGGGTCAGAGAAAAAGAAGTTGTAATAAAGTTGTAAAATAACACTTCCAAAATTATATTGCTTTCACAAAATTAAAAACATTAAAATGTTTTTATTTTTATTTTATTTAATCCGATGGTGTATAATTGCATTTTAAATTTTTTTAAATTCAGAAATCTTTTATTAAAATTTAGACATTTATTTGATATTTTAATAAAGTGTACGTTATGTTTTTTTAATCATTTTTTATACAGAAACACATTTTTTCATGTAAAAAAATAACTTCAGAAGAAAAACCACCAACAGTATGTCTAAAAGCCAATCAAAGAGTTCGTTATATTTTTTTGAAATAGTATATTTAGGAACAGGTTTAAATCTGAGACAAAAGTCGTAAAATCTGAACTTTCGTAAACGATCTGTAAAAATGGTCTCCCACCGGAACTGTCAACCTCATAAAAAAGCTTTGAAAAATAAAAACTGTGGATATTTCGGAAGATTTATTGGCACAGCCTGACAAAAAACTGCCGTAAATATTTTGTTGCTCACACGCGACAGTAACGCTAGCACCTTTTGATATGTCTAAATTGTTTCACAATGGTTTTTACGATACTATATTAAAAACAGTTGTTTTCTATCTTCTTTTCTGAGTTTAGTAAACTTGAATTTGTAAAAATATATATGTTTACATAAGCAACGATTTTATTCATCTTCCGAACGCAGAATTGTCTCATACACAAATACATTGTGAGAATATTCCCATGGCATTGCCAAGACGATTTTGTTAAAATTAACTGATACTGAGAGCAGTATTATTCTTCCTATCATAAAATTCTGTTAGAAATTAATTTTAAATACGCTGTATAAGAGGAACTAAAGCTGTTCAAAACGCTTGCATATTACTTCTATTGGTAATTTTACTAATGAAACTTCGTACTTTGTTTTGGAATTAACTGCCTATTGTAGATAGCACAGACAATCGAACTACTGAAAGAATAGGATCTAGAATCGTTTGTCCTATAATACATAAAAGAAATTTAGTGATAATTTTGAGTGAAATAAAATATACTCCAAAAGAATGAAAAGGAGACAGTCACCTAATAAGAATCGGTAAATTTCAAATGTTCCCAAAAATCAATTTCTCGCAAAAAAACAAAAAAAACACATATGGTTTGTGCGGAAGCAGACATAAAACCCCGGGCGGTAAAATGCGGAATTACGTATCCAATTTATCATTACAAAAAGATATTGCAATAATTTTATATGGACGGATTATTAGGAAATTAAGACTGATCGATGTAATAAATGTACAGTATATGTAGTTGATTCATTGAAATAGAATGGAATGAATGTCGCTACGTTCTCAAGAAGTATACCAGACCAGCACTGCATTAATAAGAGAAATTAATGTTTCGATATAGAGATCCACCTTGTATCATATTTTTTCTTTCTGGATATCATAGTCTATTTCTACGTGTGAACTTAGCTACAAAATCTACATTTCTACAGATGTAATTCTGCTGCAAAATTAACTAATTGCCGCGCAGTTAGTTTTCTCATTTACCAGTATGGTATACCCGCGAGACATACATTATTACAGTACGTTATTTCTGTTAGAAGTTGAATAATGTGAGAAATGTCCAACAACTACTAAAATCTCAATAAACCAAGATAATAAAATGTTATTGTAGTTTTCATTACATTAAAACCTCATAGAAAAAATACGAAACTAAAAAGGTTGAGGCATTTGTAATGAACCTTTTTATATACACAGCAGTAGTTGCTAATCGAGTAATGGTGCAATCCGTCTCCCTAAAATGTCTATAGGAGATCTGGTTTTTGTTCGCCTAAACATTTATTCAAGATAACGAAGTATAAGGACTTCACTGACAATTCATACATCATTCTTAGAATTTTAGTGTCCGATAATCTCTTGAGAATATAATATAGGAAACGCACGGACAAGCACTCTATATGAAGCGCTTCTCGGTTCAGTTAACGTAACGCACCAGAACAGAAAAAACACAATATCGTAATTTCATTGGTTTTCCTTATCTGTATAATTACACGAACATTTCGTTAATTCAATTACAAATATATTAAATTAAAATAATAAAAGCAATATGATGTATTTTAAGGAATTTCTTATAGCTGAAGTAATAACTTAAGGAATCGCATGGCAATATACTGGATAAACATAGTCAAAAATACATCGAAAGTATATGGTAAACACACAAAATAAGAATAACCTTGGCAAGGGCTTGCGTTTCTTTTTTTTAAAACGCTATCTGATTTCTTATTCAAACCCATTGTTTTTTAAAGTAATCAGAAGCTGTGGAAAGATTTTTACCAATTTGCGATCATTAGCAATCGTGTATGACGATCAGAGGGCAGATAAAATTCTTTGATATTTGTAAACATAAATAAAACTTCACGAAAATGTCCCGCTGTTTTGGAGTGTTATTTTTATCTACGAAAATAAGTGATATGGTTTATTATCAAATTTTGAAAATTAGTTTATTTAATTTCTCAAAAAATATTTGAGCGAAGAATTATTGTTTGTACATATATATATTCCTTAAATAGATTTTAAAGTTTTATATACGCATTTTCTATTTGTTCTTACTCCTGCTATTTAGTCGCATACACACCGCATCATTGTGATCTGCCCAAAATAAGGGACATTATTTTTTTCAGTATATACTTCTTTGTTGTCCTTTTAATTTTTGTTATGAACGCCGATGTAGTGGGAAATGAATAAAACCTTTTAGTACAAACCTATTACCTTCTAATATATAACTCAATATTTTTCGAATTTTGCTGTTTAACCTTTACAACAAAATTGTTGAATTTAACACAAAAATTAATTATACTGTACTTGCAATTAAATTATATGGTTAACGATAGTACTTAAAACTTGCTTAAGCTAAATTATATTTGTATTAAATACAAGTAAATTCAAAAGCTTTTGCGAAAATTCATATTTTTAGGTGCAGCGCAAGACGATACTACTGACACGCATTTTCCATTTGTAACAAGAGAATCCTTTATAATATTCTTACAAATCTAGCATTTTAAATACATTCAAAACTCTTTCATTTAAAATTTTTCGTCACGTTGTGGTGACAAAGGAACGACATTGAAACGCTAGTTTCAATGACGTCAGCCCTTGTTTGCATTTTGTTAGCTTCACTGTTACTTTTAAAAATCAGAAAGATGTTGAATTCAGTAAGTGTAAGTATATATATATGAAACTTAGTAACAACCGGTTGGCAACAAAACCTGGTCGCAGAATATTAAATACTGCTGCCGTGAAGAAGATGTTTTGAGGCGTACAAGTATAGTATTAGTAAAAGTAATCTTGCAGCAATTATGCGAAGGTTACCTATGATTCTTGACCATTTGCAGTAGAAAATTAAAATTAAAGCCACATAATTTAATAATAATATTTATATTTTTCTCTACAAATTTTATGTACATTACAAAGACTTCAGATCTCTACAATAGTTACAAGAAATAAAATAAAAACTGCACTGCACGAAATGCAGAAACATTGGACGAAATGATCCTGAGTTTAAAATAGTGGTTGTTTCATTTATAATATTTTACGATCACAAATACAACTGTGTTTACCTTTTACATTCAGCGTTACACCTTGGGACACTGTAAGCTAGTTACAGGATTAGCAACAACAGACATTGCAAATAATGGTAATAAGTGAATACATTAAAGGTTTACACAACTGTTATGCAAGCGACAATCAAATGCTTGTACACTGTAAACAAATTGACGTGTATAATATACATGAAGCAGAGCTCTCAGTTTGTATAGGTTGCGAAATAAAACTGTGCAAGAATATTTCTAAAAAAATCTCATCACGTACCAATTAGTAAATGCTAATATATAAAATATTCCCATTTTTAACAAATTAAAAGTAGGTCATTCAAAGTGTATGAATTATGCTAAAGAAAATAGTCTTTTAACAAATAATAATAGCAATGTTATTCGGAACAAGAAAATGTATAACATAGGAAAAAATTCTTGTTCTTACAGCTCTCTACATAGACCGCGATCGTTTACCAACAATTCTGGTAAACATCTCATACGATAATGTATAATAAGGCAAGACATTTCTACTTAAACCTTCTCACGGGTAAATAGCAGGAAATAGAGATTAAGAATTGGAATTACACATTTGGCTTGTTTTCTGCTGGATTTAGAAAATTAAACACGGGCCAATATTCCACAGCAACTTTAGTCTTGGAAGTAGAGTGCATAAAACTCCCTTTTTCTTAAATGTTTTGTGAAAAGTCTGTGTACACGCTTTATATCGGCACATAAAATTAAGAATGTGACTTATTTTAGGATTATCAACCAATCAAAACTACTCCTTACAGATTTAAGGTTAAATGTCAAATTCTTCGTTTTATGATTTGAATATAAGAAAGGTTAACGCACAGTGTACCTAGAAAAATATGGCCGAAATAATGTTATACATATAACTTTCAAAAATGATAAATAATTTGGCACTATTGTGACTTGTTGGCACTTGGTTTATAATTATCAAATAATCCATCGAACTTAAGTTTATTAAGACTCTGACATATATTCAACTTTCCTCCGCAGCCATATAACATGGTTATACACAAAGCTATTCTGATATGTCATTGATACCCTCGTTCGCGTCAGGTCCAAACAATTCTTCGGATATATCAATGACATCTTATTCACGAGAGTTCCAGACACATTATCCATAAAAACTGCACTGAACAGTCTTTCGTTTGGAGTAGAGAAGTCATTTCACAATAAGTTAACGCTAGATAATTGCAACTCGATTTGTGTTCCGTTACAAGTTCAAATTTAAAGCAGAAAATGACGTTGTAACGAAACATCTTCAAATACATGATTTCAAATATTCCATGGCGTTTAACTGTTTCTTCGGCAGCAGCTACGAATGTGTGAAATGTTTTCAAATGAACAACAACTGCCGAAATCATATGGAAAAATCCTTATACAATGGTCAACGATTTTTCAAATCCCGCGGAATGATGACATATTTTTTATCAGTTCATGTCTACTGTAACAGATATGAGCAACAACCGTTTCTCCATACTTCACTGCTTCCTATTTTAATTCTGACGCCCATACTGCTTGCGGCCAACCCGTTCTGCCTTTCTTACTGCTGGTGTCTTTGGCTTCAGTCCCTTCTACTTTAGCCTAAATAAAAAATACATAATTAATTGAAAAATAAAAAATAAGAATTATTAAACAGAAACGATAATTCATAAAGAAAGCAACATTATTCTATTTAGAGTTTTCCAGTTTTATTTGAATAATTAAAGACTCCCCCACTTTAATATTAAAGTAAGACAGACGAAACACTTGTATTTTATTTAAATGCAAAATTAGTTTTTTTATATCTTGAATTATCAACAGTTTAACTATTACCTAGAGCTGTATTTAATTATTAAAAAAAAAATCTTAATTTAATTTAATTAACATACTTTCATTTATTTAAATTGAAGAAATCTCGCAATGTTTTTAAATATCTTTTACTGTATGCACGTGTGCATCCTAAGCCACTGCTATCTGGCAAATTATACGGTATTATGCTTTAATCTAACCACGTAAAGTAGGTTGCGCAATTGTTAAAATAATATTTAAAGAGGAATATAAAGCTGCATCACTTTTAAGTGTAAATTACAAATAATTAATGCTGCTAAATCTTTCCTTTCTCACTTTGCTCTACAAAGGAGAATGTGTTAATCCCGTTTCATTGTATTTAAAGAACACCAGAGATATCCCGCCTATAAGTAAATAGTTAAGAATAATATAAATAAATCAGACACAGTCAAACAATTCCTAATTTTCTTATTAGGAAAATAATTTTTTAAACGGAAAATCAGTATCTTTATATTTAGCCGAATATATTTATAGCATGCCCGATTTAAGTATACATTTTTTTAAATTTGCTATCTTCAATGCGATTTATATATCAATTCAAGTTTAAGTTGTCCAGAATGAAGAATTGTACATGTTAAGCTCATTTACTAAACTACTAAAATAAGGTTATTAAAATTATTACTATTATTAGCGGTATTAAATCGTGCTCACGTGTTACAAATATACACAATTAATAAGCAGGAATACTAAACGAGTTATAAAGGAATTCCGCAATAATTGCAATTTGAAAAATATAGTTGTCACATCTTTTCCTCGATTACGCTATCTTATCTCCAGAAGGAACATATTTTCTTATTCTGCTATAATAGTTCTTTAATAGCTTTAATGACCTCGACATCTCAAGAGTTATAATATCTTAATTAGCTTATAACGCTAATTCTTTTTGATATAAACGATTGAACAACCAGTAATTTGAATGTATAATTTAATCACCATTTTCCACTGGGTGGTTCAACATCATTAAAGCGTATTTAAGCGGATGGTAATAACATTAAAATAATTTTACTTGTGTTTTAATAAATAAATATTGTTATAGAAAAAGTATTAAGAAGTTATAAAGAATATATTAGAACTGTTAATTAGGTTTATAATCAGAAGATGGAAGTTATTACTTATGACGTGGATAGGCTAATAAAATTAGCACCATTAACCCTTTCTTAGTTGACAATCTCAGATTTTAGCCTAACAATTTAATATCTATGAATAAAATATATTAACAATAGAGACTTTTTTCGATATAAAATTCAAAATTTATATTGAAATGTAATTCTTTTGGCAGTGCAGGGTATTGAAGGCAAAGTATTATTTTACGACTTAAACAGTGTGTTTCCAAGATAACAAATCGAGCCCTTTTAAAAATTTACTACCAAATTTACATCAGGGTTAATTGAGCGCGCACAATTTCAAAAAGCGTTTTATAGCACAGTGCCCAACTTCGTGTGTAGGTATTGTGATACAGTAATAACTTCTACTTTCGTGTCAAAATGTAATCAAATAATTTAGAATTTTCCTGTTACTACAAGATATTTTAATTACTGGTAGATTCAATTTTCAGTATTTAGAAACTGTCAGTGATTAGATATATGATTAAAACATGGTTCCTAGACTGATTAGAAAATATTGTCGCCACAAAAGTAAAGCCAAATCCTTCGTCTAAAGTTTGACACTAAGACTTTGGGGATCGCCTCTGAAATATTTTAGTGACAAAATAGCAAATTGTCTAACTTTGTGATACGATTAATTTAACAATACGAAAACATTTATTGTTTTTTAGGAGTACAAATATATTATGTTCATTCTCACTTCACAGAGAACAGATCTAAAAATTTACAGTGTTTTTAAAACACGTTTTATATTATTTTTTTGCACTTCCGAAATGTGTGATACATGCAATTATATTTTGTTATTTTATCCTCCTTGTTTTTTTCTAGTATATAACATTACAACTTCAGCTGAATATTTGAACCTTAAAGTAAATTTAAAAAATGATTTTGTTTGATTTGCCCTACTTCGCATGATCAAATTTTTAAAAAAAAGATAAGCTATTCTTGGGAGAATAAAGAACGTGTTTTATCTTCACAATACCAATAGATTAAATCTTTATGGCGGACTGATACACTTTTATGTTCCACCCTAAATGACACATTTCAATGAATTAAAAGAGAAACCAAGCTAGCCATTAAAGAATTAATTATTCTGTAAAATTGAGGACAAATTGTTTATAATGAAAATGACATAGCCCACCTGCTAAAGTTTAAAATCCTTTGAAAATACTATAAATGATCTCTGGTGATTATTGATAATGCACGTACTGGTATTTAAAAATCTTTAGTAAGTTTAAACTGTAAATAAATTCAGCTAGAGAAATGTAGTATCTGACTCAACCCTGTTTTATGAGTCACATATGTTAGTTATAAAAAAAAAATGACGCATTTATAAATTTTGACTATTACTTTCGGTCTTTTTACGTTGTGTTTGTAATTACTTACAAATAATGGAACAAAGGAACTATTAGAACCTGTCTCCTAAAGTTACGTAACTTTTATTGCTGACTTTCAATGTGTTGAATTTTTAAATAGCCGCCTCATTTTAATTTCCTGTTAATTACTTAAAGCTGTGTAACTATGGACAGAATCGCAAATGTATCCACACTGGATAATACTAGAACTATACTTACAGGGTCGACGTGTTTTTTTCGTTCAATTTTCTTAATTTCAGCTTTAAATTCGCCCATGTCTGGATCGTCTTTTGATAATACATCTGTCAGATACACAATATAACTTGTAGCAAGTTTTAATGTTTTTATTTTTGAAAGTTTAGTATCTGACGGTACGTTTGGTATGCAACCTCTTAACTGCGTAAAAGCAGAGTTTATACTCAGCGTTCTTCGCCTTTCTTTTTTGTTGTTGGTACCTTTGCGTTTTACTGTTCTAATTGGAAACTGAACAGGATCATAATGAATTCCCAGTTCATGTAAAGGCATAGGAGATAGTCCTTGGTGAGTGTAATCCGGGGACGGCGTTCCACTACATAAACTATACTGATCCGGAGACATGCCTGCTCCTACGATATCCAAACCAGGATTACAATTTAAACCATTAACTTGACTTCCGTGATTCGTCGTGGAGTTAAACATCCAGCTCGATGGAGTCTGCGAAAAGTAAGATTGCCCGGGCTGCTCGCCGACTGGTTCTTGATAATGGTTCGACGGGTGATAATAACTAAATTCATGATGGTGATACGCCGGCTGAGGAAAACCAGTACCTACTAGACTCATCTTACACCTCTTGATAATTCTCGCACAAGTGTTCTATTAAATTCTTAACTGTTCTGTAAAATCTCTAAATAACTGTGCTAATCCATACGAAGTGTAAAATATTACTGTCTTCAAATTCTCCATCAGTCCTGTTTTATACAAGTCGGTCTGTTATCACTTGTACACACCGTCTGAGATACTGACCAATCAGGTGGCTTTCGAATGATTGACAGATTTTGGAGATTAGGTGTGTCGCCAAGGAAGATATTTCCCTCTAAAATAAGAAGTGTTTCAAATAGTTTGTTTATAGGTGTATGAAATTTGATCTTTTTGGATAAAACTGTCTCCAGTAATATCAGAAAATATGTAACAGTGCGCTCAAATTTCTGGCTTCTTATCTAAGATTTTTTTAATCAAAATTTAATTTCCTTCAAAATATAAGAACTTTCTGATTTGTCTGTTTTCGTGTGTCAATCAACCGTGCCGTAGAACATCCTTTAATAGCCGTATCTGCTGTACAATTCTGTAACGTTTACTCTCTTCTCGTGTAATGTTTACAGTGTAAGATAACTTATATAAATTGTTTACTGGTATAATGGTCTTCTTGTCGCCGATAGCAATTCTACCACAGCCCAATAAACGTTTATCATATTGTTTACGACTAGTAGACTTTATAAATTGCTAGTTAAAGATCCAGGCCAGGGAATCTGTATAATAAATGAATTCTCAAAAATTAAAAGATACTTTTTCGGAAAACTTTTATTGCTGTTTAAAATGTGTTTGCTTTATATTGATGTGGAAGCGGTACAAATATCAACAGTGAAAGTAAAATTTATTTTTAATAAAAAGAGCAAACAGCCCTAATAGGTGAGAGGTTTTTCCTATCGCCGTACCCTTGCTTTTACCTATTATAATTACAATCCGAAGTTTGTTCCCGCTTCAGTTATTTAGTAGTTATTTTAAATTTTCTTAAAACCATGCAGTAGTTAAATACTACCAAATTGAGTTTATATATTAGTTTAGATTCCTACATAAAATGTCTATCCCTATATACAGCAGATCTATTAATAATATGGGTCTATTAATTTTAAAACAAATTTTGCCTTTGCGAGCTTATAGCTTTAAAACAATTTATTTACCAAATTTATAAGATACATAGTCTGTGTTAGAGACTAGTTATTTAGTAACGAGGACAATTACCAAGTAATTAACGGGAGAAAACATAGTAGATAAATGACAGGAGCGAAAAGTTGCTTCAGATTTTAATCAGAATGTTCCTAGTGAGAAGCAATGCCGCTTCAAACAAAAAGCTTTATGCCGTCGGTCCAATAATTACAGGATATTCACAATACACATCGACAGGAAATGAGTCTCTATCATAGTCTACCATGGGCTATACATCATAGAAATTTACCAAATTTGTTACAAAGATATTTATCTGTATCTACTAAAATAGAAAATTAAATCTAAACCATTTTAGCAAGACAACGAAACAAGGGCATGGAGCAAGGATCTGAACTTTGGCTAATTTATATTCCACATCTAAGCATAACTCCTATGATATACAATATATTTTTATCTTACATTTCATGGTAAACGTTGCTAATGTAGCATAGAAAACGATGTAACGTTGGCCACCACAGTCGATGCCTTATCGACACGATATCGGCATAACGACGTGTTAATGAAGATGCTCCCGAGTGCCTTAATTTCACATTAACTAAACTAATCACCTTTATGGAAGTCGCCGTCACGGAATCTGCAGGCTCATATAATCTGTTTTGTTGTGAAACGCAACGATCAATGATTTTTATCCCGATTCAATCTATAGAATGTATGGCTATGAGGAAGCGCCAGTAAATGACAATGAAAGGAAATAATTAGTTTATGACCCACAGGCGCCCCTGATTCGATTATTAACTTTGTTGTATCTAGCAATTAAGAACGTAAATATTCAAATAATAATTCAATGATTACCCGTATGCATGGCAAAATCGCTATTGTAATAATACGCCCCGCACAGTTTTTAACCTTTGAACTACATTTCTCCGCGTACCATTACTAAATATAACTAAATATAACTAAATATAACTAATTATAACTAAATATTGTCCGGAAAGGAAAGTGATGCATTAGTATTGGAAATTGTAATGCCACCACCACTGGCTTATTTCCACAAACTTCCCAAAAGTAATCAGAGGGCATCAACTCTGTATGGCTCTGTCTAGCTAGGACCGCCGTTGTAACAGAAAGCATTTGTCTATTTCGGCGCCATTATGTCCTCGTGAATTGTCAGAAAATTCTCAAAGACTAGCAGTCTTTTCCGGCGTTAGATAAGAGGACAATTTACAAACTTCTTCAAAGACGATTAAATATTATTTTTAAATGTCATCATACCTTTTTTTGTTTTTGCTTCTGCCTAGAAGCTCGCATCATTGTCATAAGCTAAGGTAAAGTTTAGTATTTTCAAGGCATTTTATTTATTTAATGTCAACATTGAGCTTATTTTGAAACTTTAAAACAATTAATATAGTTATAATAAAATTTTAATTATATGATTAATTTCTTTAAGTTTCTGTATATATTTCATCATAAAAGAAGATAAATTTACTTACAATTTGGATTAAATAGCAACATAACTATTTTTGATAAAGCTTAGACTTGTTATGTGCATATATAGTTAGACTGACCTCAGTCCCTTGTGGGTGCTTTTAAACCTTATTCAGTTATAACTTGTCAAAATTTCCTTTTTTCAGTTTACACCATTTCCTTTTAACCTGGTATCAAATATTAACCCAGTATCAAATATTAACCCAGTATCAAATATTCACTCAGTATCAAATAGCATATATTAACT
>JAOXYB010047258.1:0-12165 GCA_028565635.1 Phoronis ovalis | reverse complement strand
AGCTTATCTAAATCTTCAAAAGCAATTGAAATGTTTTTATCCGTTTCTTGATGTTTTTGTTGTATTTTTCGTTCAATTCCTACAATTCCTACAGCCTTTGCTCCAGCAGTAGGTTTCTAAACAAAACAAAACTCATTTCAATGTTTAAGAAAAACATGAAATTTTAGAAACAGAAACCAAAATATGAGTCAATCAGTGACAAAGAAATTATATATACTAATGCTGTAGTGGTTGAATGCAGTTTTGAATACGATCGCTACCAGCTAAATGTGAAAAAAAAATTAACAAAACAATTGTAATTATTGTAATAATTATTTAACATAGATTGCATATTTCAGCACAAAATAATAAAAGATCTATTGCTAGAAACTGCCCTAATTGCAAATAAATCTTAAATGTCTAAGCCAATACTGACATGATATGATGTCGCTTGAGGTGTTGCTGTCTGCCATAGTTTTCTGGATAACTCTTCTTGTAGACATCTATAAAACTGAAAACACAAAAAAATCATTTATGCAGTTGCTATAAATATGATTAATCTCTAATAAAAACATTTTCTACTGAAACTGCTAATATTATTAAAATACAAAATAGATTCAGTGGTATCTTTAAACTGACCATGGAAATTAACTTTTGCTTGTTTGACAAAAGGAATTTTCATGCATGAAATATGTCTTCTGTAAAGGTGCTTGTATTGTAAAATGAGTTACAACTTACCTCTACTTGACCTCCTTCTTTGAATGAGAATCGTACATAATGATTCTGACTATACGTGACAGGACCGGGGGGTTTATCTGGTGCGGCAGGACTTAAATGAATGACAATTTTAGCACTCTTTCCCAATCCTGATGGTTCCACTTCAGAATAAATAACTTGTCCCAGACTCAGTTGGAGTATACATCTCTGGAAAAATGTTTAAGGGCTAAGTTACTAATGTTATCAGTTGATATTAAGGTTACTTTACATACTTTTTAATATGCTAAATAGCGTATATACTCTAAACTTAGTTAAGTATTCAGGTTACACAACGTTAAAAAATCCTTCAACTCGGGGATCAACTGACTTTCTCATATTAAAAGGAAAATATTAATAATCATCCCTTTTCACCTGATCATGATGGTCTGTCCAAAGTAGCCTGTGAGACGTTAACATCAACTGGCCATTGTCAAATGCAGTCTAAAAGACAATAAATTATATTTTCAAAACATGGAAAAATGATTACAAAATCAAGTAACGTCAACTACCTACAATTGATTGAAAAATACATATGTTTAAGGTATCGACTCTTTTACTGGATCAAGCCTTCCACCTTCTCAAATCTGCGTACACAGGGTTCTGAAATTAGTCATGACAGTCAGAATAGCTGGGTACGCTTGTTCGTTATGTACAATAAAACGGGCAAAAAAGGTCTATTTTTCGGCAGTCAGACTGGGCATCCAGGACACCTTGAAAAGCGTATAAAATAGCTTTAAAATCTTATAAAAACGAAAATTTAGTTCCAAAAATAGTAAAAGGTGTGTTTTCTAGTTTCAAGACCAAAATACATGTAGGATATTGTTTACAGATATTCGCTTGTTTCGAGAAAAAAGTTCCCCCAAAACACGGTTTTTGTTACATACTCCTTAACCTTCCTAGCATAGTGCATTGGAATCACATTTTGGATCTTGGTCCTCAAAGTAAAAAATGTAGTTTTAGCCTTTAGGATACAATTACAAAGCCAAATTTAAGGTCCCAAAAGGCCAACACAGGGAATGAATTTTAAGCTCATAGGTCCCAATAAGGGTAGGAGTTTGGAGCTCCTAAGTCCCAAAAAGAGGCTTTTTACCCTTCATAACAAACATGAGTATCCAATTATTCTTGACTGTCACTCCCCGGGGTTTTCATCCTTTGAACAGTGCAGTAATAAATGAGTATTAAATAGATTAGAAACCGAATCAAATTGTGTCTGACCAAAATCTGGTGATTCAGAATACCTTTTCTTCTCCATCATAAACTCGTACACTACGTTGCTTCGAAGAAAACAGTTCTCCATTCCTTAGTTGACCGTCTGACCAGCTAAACCTATCCATCTGCAACCACTAAAGCCCAAATATCGCGACAATGGACCTACTTTCAATTAGCTTGATTATTGGTATCTGATTAAACTAGGAAGCATGTCATCCGGTAGATGGCGGTGTGCTAAAATAATCCAATCAGAAGAATAGAGTTTAGTTTGTCCGAATCGATGATTAGACGCCATTTTCCATTCGGCTTCAGACACGAACTGAAAATGTTAACAAGATTAATTCCTTTCGTCAGAAGAGGAACCTTGGTGGCACGTAAGTTCGTTTACATAAATGGAATCCGCATATTTCTGTAGTCAGTGTCTATATTCGTGATTGCACGATTCTTGCAGAGATATGACAAAAATTCAGGAGGGCGAACCGTTACCAACTTTTTTACTATTTTACTTTTAGAATTTAGTCGACTCTTGAGTTTTGTTCCGTGGGGACTGCTGATTACTGTTCTGACAACAAATACATGTTTGAAAACATATTTTTGCATATGTTTTGTATAAAAATCAAGATATAAAATTTTTAAAATGTACTCGTAGCCTATTATCGCAGATTGCTTATAAGTTATAGTGGATTGTTACCCTCACTTATATTTCACAAAAAATGGATTGCTACCGTAAAATTTCAAAAAATTTGGATTGGGTTTGCTACCACAAGCTAAAATTATGGATTGGGTACCGCGGCACATCCCCGTATTCAAAACACCTTGAGTACCCCCCCCGGGCTAATAATCTGATGTGTGACTGAAACTTGCCGTGCTGTCATCAACTAACTGACTAGCTATTCACAGCTAAAACTAAGAGAGACTTAATCACTTTTTGAATCTTCGCAAAAAATGTATTCAGAATACCGTATGAGTTTATAAATATATTATCCTCTGGATACTCTTGAAATATACCTTTGCTACTCTAATACTCTTGTGAATGCATGTGGTTGCACACAAAAGAAATCCCATTGTCTAACTGTCTTGGGCCTAGGCCTCAATATTTTATTCCACCATGGTTATAGCTCCCACATGCATAAAAAGCGCCACGTTTCTGGCTAAAGTCAATTCATGACTGTTTGGCAAGG
Organism: Phoronis ovalis; assembly: GCA_028565635.1. Taxonomy (NCBI): domain Eukaryota; kingdom Metazoa; phylum Phoronida; family Phoronidae; genus Phoronis; species Phoronis ovalis. Next base: position 9,040 of record JAOXYB010047258.1, on the reverse strand, counting down.
CCCTCACGTCAAATTAGTCCTACCTGACATCATAAATTTGTTCTGCCTCCAGCTGTAGATGCTTTGTATCTATTTTGTTTAAATGCAATACCTATGTACTAGGGTGGTTATCCTGCAGTATAGGTTACTTGCTTATACCAAAAGGGTAAAAGTGTAGTATATTATTGGTAACAATTCTTAAATGGATATTTATTTTTTTTAAATGTAAGGACGATGAAGTCATCAAAAAGATTTTTATTAGTACTTTAGCTTCATAATATATACGAGTGTGTTTTCCCTTCAGGTATATAGAGATGTTACTAACTCCATACTTTTACCAGTAAAAGAAGTTGGTAGTAAATGTAATAAATGTCATTACATTGTTGCTATCCTAAAGTTGCAAATGTTGATACCATTACGATGTTGTCATAAACTTTACCTTCATTTGACTGACAGGAAATATCGTCCAAGATATCAACTTCAGACCTTCTTATCAAAGTAATTCCCAGAAATGTCTTAGGAATCCTCAAATGCTGGATGGAATTGCATTACGAAATAGACAATGTATTTCTTGATTTCCTCACAGGTCCTCAGCAAGTTGTTCGTTGCATGTCTGGTTATGCTCCAGCTCAATGGAGGAGTGATAAAGAGGTTGATATGGAGAACAAAAATCACATGAATTGTATGCCAGTTCCAGAAGGCTCGTGGCAAGATGCATATAGTGAGAAAGTGAAGAAGGGAAATATAGTCATACTTCTTGGAATTGTTTCTGCTATATTATCATTTGGGACTGTAAGTATATGATGTTTAATTTATGTATTTGTAATATCATGCGAGTTCCATTTTTTTGAATGAGCATTACTAGCTAAAGTGCCAGCTCAATCCTGCAACTAGTCTGGACTCTATAAAGCTAATAAAGACACTCCTGTTGAATCTGTTTTGCTTTCAGTATCTATCGTTTCCAATTTCCATGTTGGTATAAAATTCCATATGAATGCATGCAAATTCTGTCTCTCATGGATTGTTGAGTTATGCTAAATTTGGGTTACAGTTTGTTGAAAAATTTTAAAAATTGGAGCAAGATATAAGAAACATGTGCATGCTGTGGTTTGGTACATAGTCTCAGGTTCAGTAACTTTTTTGACTGTCATTGGTATAAATCTATTGCTGCGTAGCAATATGATTGTACTTTAATAGCTTTTTAGATTGAAAAAATAGTTTTCTGTTCTGTGTAAAGGTTTTGTTTTTATACCTTTGATTTTTGTTTCAGCTATACCAAACTGGAGCACTTTATTTACATTCAGCACCACCAATGAAGAACAAGCCAGGAGAATAATTATAGCAAAATCTAGGACATATTGGACATGTGCATATAGACAGGCTTTGTTATCCTAGACAGTGATTTTCTTTCAATAACAATAGTGTGTGCGATGGAATGATTGCAAGGCAGAATATTGTGTTAAATGTGGTTTCAGACACATTTACTATTAATTCAAATCAGCAAAGAATGAAATATTTTGAAAGATTTTAAACTACAAGCACAGTTACCTGCACTGTACTCAAAGTTTTCAATTTAACTTTGTTTTGCTGTTTCCTAATATAGTTTTCTGTTGTTGTGTTCTAAAAATAAATTATATATTAAATGAACAGGAAAATCATTTATTTTAGCGAAATAATATATAACCTCTTACAATTTCTTAGGCAAGATGTCACAAGATGTCTCCAGCAGATCAATAAGTTTGAAGAAGTGTATCTCATTTAGCTAATTTGCTTCTTAAGGCTCAACTTACATGATCATATTCCAACAGGTCTGTTTTACTCATTTTTATGCCCACAAGTATGTAATAGTGAAAGGGCATATAGCCGCACTGTATGTGTCGTCTGTGTATGTAACCTTTTCTTTGTCTTGCTCTAACGGCTTCAGCTTTCATCAGATCAGCTTCGTATTTGGCACAGGTCGGATATAATTTTGAACTCAATTACTTCCAAGATGGCCAATTGGCGGCCATGTTTGTACCCGAAAGTACACCTTACGTTGCGACCATTTCGGGAAAGACGAAGCATTGACTTGATGATTCGAAGGTGGATTCACGTAGACCATGGGTTGGTGGGCGTAATAGGCCAGGTGACATACAGTAATCTCTACAGCATACAAAGTATTTTATTGATGCAAGTCTTGGTTGGGAGTGTTTGAAAACTCCCTAGTCAGGCTACTTATACTAAAACTTATTAACATATAATTACAACAGAACAAAAGAACTGGTTTATGTATAGTTGTTGTGAACCTATATACCATTCAATACAACATAGTTGGATTTGCAAATCGAAACAATGTTGGTATTTCAACGTTGATCCAACGTCATGACACCAACGTTGAAACGTGGACAATCAGTTAAAACAACGTTAACCAAACGTACATATTCTGCTACTTTGTGGTTGAAATAACGTTGATGATCCGATACTTTGATTGAAGCGAGGTAGATAATTGGTTGAAATAAGGTTGATGCTCAGTCGAAATAAGCTAAGGTTGCTGATTGGTTGAAATAAGGTTGATGCTCGATTGAAATAAGGTTGAAACAACGTTCCATCAACGTCAGGCCAATACAATGCATATGGGTTGTATTTTAGGTAGAATTGATTTTTATGTTATCATGGTATGGGATATGCATTTCAAATTTACAGATCAACTGTATATATTATTAACTAAACTAAAAAAACTTGCTTTTACAACACACATCAGACAGTGTACTATATATTCTGATAAAAATAATGTTTAAAGTTAAATGAAATCAGAAGTCTTTAAAAAAGACAGGCGCCGCAGTATTTTCAAATAAGCTATCCTACAGCGTACATAACGTCATTATACTGTATGAACACCCAACTTGTACACATAAGATTTTGATAAGCTAATGCATTATTTGTTTAATAATAATAACATTCAAACCATACAAATGTAATCTACACAAACTTTGCAAAAGACCGTGACCACACTTGCTAACAGTAAATTCCCAGTATGTCATGCACTGCTAATGAACTAATTAGGTATTAAGGGAGAAGGCACGTATTCAGGTACTGAAAATTTTGAGCTCCGTAGAGGCAAGAATGTCCCTTTCCCCATGCATTTGAATGAAGAGTTTCTGTCCCCGTCACATTAAAAAATGCTTCTGCTGTCGATAGCTTTCGCCTATGCAGCTCAAAGTTAAAAAAATCCTGTTATTATTCATTCTAGAATTATTATAAAGGAATTTAATTGGTAATAAAAGTATATATATGGCTCCATTCTTTATATTACATGCAACATAATACAGTCAGGGGTTAAAAAGTGGATGTCAAAACAGGCGCGGACACATGGGGATTTCCGCCGTCTTCTGGAACACGGTCACGAAATTTCTGGGGAAAAAAATCCTAGAAAACCCTGTAAAAATCATGTTAAAAGTAGTTTCGAAAACGGTCACGATTTCCTGACCGTTTTCCTAGGCTAGAAGCGGTTCCTTTGTTCCTCTATGCTGTAATCGTATGAGCTTGGATTAACTTATTTCATGAATGTATATGCACCGGCTAAAATGTTAATTATATAATTTGGAAACCTGTCACAAATGTGCTCTGTATCCGCCCCTGCAAAATTACGGTAAGAGACTGTTATCAGTATGCTGGTTGGTCCCGGAGGCTGGGATATAATCATGGACACAATGATATGGGGCATAATATGCATGGCATGCTTTGTGAAAATGGAAACATCGGCCTTATTTTTGACGTGTCTCGACCAAGAATCGGCACTTTATGTTATGTCTAATTTCAACCTAAAGACAATGTTGCTCAGGGCGGATTAATCTAGTGCGGGGCCTGTAGCATAGCTGTGTGCGAGAGAAAAATATCAGTTCAGTAATCGAAAAATGTCCCTGAAACGTCTCCGTGCTGCAAGAAAAAAAATTGACAAGCAAAAAGAAAAAGGCGATTTCCACTCCCATTGTACCGGTACGCCCAGAATAAGTGCAGTGTGCGACGGGAGTGCATTAAAGGAATGATTTTAAATATCGTATTTATTATAGGCATAATTTTTTCATTTCGCACTATAAACCATAGGCCTACACTTAGGGAGATGTAACCCCTGTGAGATTGTAAAGCTTGCAAGCATTTAGTGCGGGGCACTCGAAAATGCGGATCGACCCCTAGCATATGCTACTTTTGCTATTAGGTTAATCCGTCACTGATGTTGCTGAAACATCGGTTTTTCGACGTCGATATATCAACCACATATCAACGTTGCTCAACGTTGGTTCTTCGACGGCGATATGTCAACGTTGCATAAACGTCGATATATGGTTGATCGACGTCGCGGCCAGATTTCAACCAATGATCAACGTTGTTTCAACGTCGTGTGTCTGCTGGGATGGTTTTACTCTTTACTGCTTTATACAATGGGATACGATTCATTGCGGTTTTTCAGGGCCACTGCATGCTTACGAAAGGGTCCAGCCCTGGTTGCTAACAACTGGGTATGGTTTAGCTCTGCTAGCTGCTTACGATGGGTTACTGAAAATAAAATCTGCTTCGGACGGAATCATTTTTCGGAGCTTTAAAAAAGTGTATGATGGACAACCATCCATATTCTAAATCATGTCAACAAATTTCTCATACTAGTTGTGGTTAAGAACCTCCCAAAACTAACATATAATGTAGAACATTTTACTTCCGAGGAAAGTAGAGATCATCAAGAGATGACATCATGTTGCAACACGTACAAGAGAAACAACGGGTTAACTTGACAATTTCACAGGTGGATTCATGAAGGCCATAGATTGGTTGAGGTGACATTTTAAAATTACTCTGGACAACTGAGTATAGGTCAAACGGAAGCACCCAACGGGTCTGTTCCCGATAATATTTGTTCCCCAGACCATTATGGCTGGCTGGCAAACCTTAAATTATGTAATCTACCTGTCAAGGGGGAAGAGATTCTAATTTCTAAAGTAACTTCGCTAAATGATTTATTTAAGCTTGAAAATATCTTTTTTCACAAATTTCAGATGGTAGCTGTGATTATTTCAGCTGGCAGATACAGCTATGCTGCATATTCACAAATTTCAGATAGCAGCCGAGATTATTTCAGCTGGCAGATATACAGCTTTGACGCATATTCAGCTGACTGGCAAATAAAAAAAAATAGCTTGCAGGTGAATTGGGAACAGATATGGCCTTCCAAGCTGCACCAACAAACGGTTTATCTAAGCAGGGAAAATATGTTGGTTTGCAATATAACCCTCCCCCCAAAAAAATTATCCTCATTGGATGCTTCTAGTCAAATGCCGATCCAAATCTTTTTGGTTGTGTATAACACTTGTTTCTCAATAACTGCTTCATTTTTTTCTGGCCGGTTAGTTTCATATTTGATACGGAGTAAATACAGGTCACTTGATCACTACCACTATGACCGGATAGGGGCCACATTTGTTCCCGAATCTTTACATCACATTGCGCCACTGCCGGCAAGACGAAACATTGACTGGATAATTCGAATATGAATGTATGCAGGCTATAGATGCATGGGCGTTTTAGGGTAGGTGAGCTTTTAGAACCTTGAACATTGGGCCAGTTACCGATTGAAATCTTTTGACATTTATTGTTATCTGGTAATTTGCTTTACAAATGTACGGTAACACTTAAGGGACTTCAAACATTGTATTGCCCAGTTAACAATCTGGTTTACAAACCACATAGGAGCCACAATGTGATCTTACATCTTAGGTATTTAATAAACACCTGCCATAACAGATGTCTTTGTTATTTCAAAATATAATAGGACTGTTGGTTATATAATTAGACTTGACAAGCAGTACACAAAGCCTAGCTATATAGGTAATTTATAAATATCATACAGCCTATTGAAATGAAAACCATTTGTTGTTTAATATGTGTGTGCATATGCCCCTGTGAATGTAATTATATATGGCTCGCTGTTGTATAGCTAGTCCATTTACTTTACAATGTAGTTTGAAGTGCAGCTTCTGTAATGAGTCTATGGAGTTTCTTGTCTGAATTTGTACCACTCATTAAGGTATATGTTATGAATTAAAATTATAATAGATCTCCTGCAGTGGCTGACACAACAGATAAGCAATTTAATATTATATGTTGCAAAGGGCAATTACCAAGTCAAATTAAACCATTAACACACTTTTATTGCTAACACACTTCTAAAAGATGATAAACATTTCAATACTCATTTAAGGCACATTGTCCATTAACCAAAGTATATAGTCTGAATAAATCCATCCGTTAGTGTTCCGTACCCTCTCAACTAACGTCTGGGCTTACCCATAGTCAATTTTTGTAACTTCCCTTCAATTTAACAAGAGCAAAATAATTACGTCATTAAACTTTCTCTCTGCTTAATCCATCGTCGCCTGCTACATCTATTCTTTCATGATGACTCATTCTGAATAGGTATCGCCGGGGAACTTCCTTTTTGCTTAGCAGACTATAGATAAACCCTACCCGCTTAATCCACTGTTATACCTATTATTGTATGCTGCAATTTGATTGGTGTCAAGACTTTTGTGACACTTTACATAGAAATAAAGGGATTGTCGTTTTTATGCTTTTCGAGATAATAAACAAAAATTGACTATATGGTAAAGCCCAGACGTTAGTTGAGAAGGTACGGAACACTAACGGATGGATTTATGCAGGCTGCCAAAACAGTGGATTGTCCTATTTGATTTAGTAAAATTATAAAAAATTTATAAATAATAATAGCACTGATTTTAAGTATTGAATTAAAAGTACAAAAAGGTTTAACACAAATGGCTATATTTAGGTACCGGTGGTATATCAGCAAATTCCTTACTTTATGTGTCATTTGCAAAAAGCAATATATTAAGCAATTTAATAGTTTAAATGGATAATTTTTGTTTTACAAATGTTGCTAAAATTCACAAATGTCTAGAAACAATAATATTTTTGTGCTACAAGAAAAAATGTACACTTGTTGGCATAAATGTCCCAAGCAGTTAGGAGTATAAATTTATTAAAGTGAACTAGATGCCCCTAACATGTCGTTTAAGCCATATTTATTTGGGTGCATCTCAAAACAATAATTTTCATCGCTAAGAATTACCAAAATTGCCCAATTCATTTTGAAGTTATATAGGCATTTGTGTTAGTAGTACTGGAAGCAAAGTGTCGATGATATCAGAGGTGAACATGCCACTGTAAACTTCAAAATGGATACTAAGTTTGATAATTCTTCTTGGAAGTTATTCTTTAAGATGCAACTAAGTGACTAGTTGTATTATTTCCTGTTAGTGGCACTAACTTCACTTTAAGGGGCGAGTACCATTTTCACAACTACAACATACCAAAAGTAGACATTCTTGGAAGGAAATAACTAGAAGACTTTTTAAAAATTTACTTTTCCGATTTGACACATGATTATGTGATCAATTATGTTTTTTTCAAAATAAACTTTAAAAAAAGAAACGAAGCCCGAAACTTGGCCAAAATCACTCCAAACAGAGATCTCTAAACCTGTCCCAGATTTAAAAAAAAATCTTTATTCAAAGTTATGATCCTTCATATTTCAACACCCATATATTCAGAAGCACATTATTTAAAAATGATGCAAAATGAAAAAAAAAATGAGACCCTTTGAGATTCCTATTGGAAATATATTTTAGCAAAGTTTCAGCTTTGTATCTACAGAAGTTTTGTACAAAATTCAACTTTTTTGAAGTTTGTGCTTTGAAAAAAGTGAATTTTCACACAAAATGGCCACCTTGCCAATTATTTTATCAAGAAAAAGACAAATGATGTATTTTTTTTTAATCCTTATATTATTAGTATTTTACTACTACCAAAAATTATCCTCAAACTATAATGTGTGAATAAGTTGCCCAAATGGGACTATAGCCACCTTAAGTTGGGGGTGGATTAGATAGCAGGCACTTGTTCACGCGAACACATATGGTAAATGAATCAAAACTCAATACTGCTAACATGTGTAGCATTTATAGCAAACAACAGTAATGATGACTTGCATGGTTGGAGTTGCCATACTGCAGCCCCTAACCATGCAAAGTGCATTATTATAGTGAGGGTGCGAATATTAATTTGTTAAAGTCACCAGAATAGGTGCTTTTTTGAAAACTAATTCTTAGTAATACCACACTCCAACTAGTAGGGCATGTGCAATGTCAGTAATTAAAACTTTGACGTAACCACATTGCTGCCAGTCTCCAGTACAGTTCCATCCTGGAGGGGGTAGTCAATATGATAGTGAGTATGCATGTTCCAACAAATGTTTGTGTGGAAGGGTATATTTTTATGAGCCGTGGAGGTGTAAAGCATGTTATGCTCTTTGGGTAGGTTTTTTGCACAAAATCACAGGTGATTTTTTGTTTGTTATGAAACTTCCCTTGGGTCCTCTCTAAAACATTAATTTCGTCAGTTACATAGGTTGATGCAACTGGGTGTTTTTTTCAATTTAATCACCAAAGGATGTTATTACTTTCAACAAGTGACTACCACTAGGTAATTTTGGAGGTCAAGGGTCACAACATAAGAGGCTTTTTGAAAAAGCTATGTTGGAACACAGGTACGAACTTTCATCACATTGCCTGTCCCTCCTGGGAGTTCCAGCCAATCTGAGCTTGTTTAGTTATGTTGTATACATCATCAGCTCCATTTTTAGCTGTAAGCTACATTATTCTTATTCTGAAAAAAAAATTCTGCATAATTTTATAATAGACCACGGCATGACAATTTTCAAATTGTGTGGTACGGAACTGAGTTATATTTCATCAAGTACTAGTAACATGCCAGCTTATCTAAAGCACAGGTTGGACAATGAGAAACAGAAATCTCAGAATGACCAAGGATCAGCAAATACTTCTAAGGTAGCTAAAAAGGCTGCTAGTGCTTGTGGAAATTCTGGTCAATTACGCCTGAGTGAGTTATTTGCTTACAGATTACCTGTACTTCAGTGTTCCTGTTATGCTTTAAAATTCATTCTCATTAGCTTTTTTCCGCAGTTCCTTCCTCCTTTCTCTCAAGCTCAACTCTT
>JAOXYB010047236.1:0-12025 GCA_028565635.1 Phoronis ovalis | reverse complement strand
TCTAATCTCATATAACATTCTTCTAATGTCGTACAGTTGTATTCTAGTCTCATACAATAGTATTCTAATCTCATATAACATTCTTCTAATGTCGTACAGTTGTATTCTAGTCTCATACAATAGTATTCTAATCTCATATAGCATTCTTCTAATGTCGTACAGTTGTATTCTAGTCTCATACAATGGTATTCTTCTAATCTCATACAGCAGTATTCAAGTTTTTTGTAGTGTTATCTTAATCCTGTACAGAAGTATTCTAGCCTCATACAGTAGTATTCTAGTCTCATACAATAGTATTTTAATGTCAATGTTCATGCAAATGTGAACTAGAGCAACATTCCCAAAACTAATATGGCTTATGATGCAAGTGTACAACCTTTCCTACACTACCAGTTCATTTTTCGTGCAGTCTTGACCATACTGATTTTGAGTACATCGCGTTAGAACAGAATCTACCTATGAATTGCACTATTCCAGTGGCAATAAGTCGTGAATTCAAATTCTGATTTGTAAAAAAATTTTAGTAATCTCTGGAGTTTTTTTACTTTATTCAGAAGTAACAAAATTAAAATGTCACACCCCCAAAAAAGAAAAAATATGTGTTAATATGGTGGTACTATATTCGTATGTAGTGCAATGGTGTACTTGGTCCATGCAGTAACATTTTGACAGTCTTCTAATCTCATTTATTTCCGCATTTTTTTCAGTTGCCTGCCCTTCTGTTCTGTTTAGAAACTTTTCTTTGCTTTTGCAATTTTGCTGCAGCTGTCAAGATAATGCGAAGTGTCACAGCTTGAAATCATTGTTTCTAGTTATTAGTGAAAGTTCCGTTGATGACTGATGTGTGGGAGCATTTCAACCTCCTCCTTATATTAGCAATCTCTTGTTTAACATCTTTTAACATAAAAGCATATATCAATGGATTTAACAAAGAGTTCATGATTGATATTCGTATAGCTAAGTGTCTAAAAAACAGTAACGTAAAATTATTTTTTCTGTCAGTGATAGACGTTGTGATCACCATCGGCAATAAACACACGGTGAATGTTCCAAGTATCAGAAATGTCATTTTGGTCAATCTTTTCTCTTGTTTTACTAATGGTTGGATTTGTTGCGGGATATTGTGCCCCCAGGCACCGGTGATTTGCTTTTTCCGTTTTATAACCTTGTAAAGAATCAAAGAGTAACACGCATAACTGGTAACCAAGGGCAGCACGATGTCAATGCTTGTCACAACCATTGTCCACACCCGGTGATGGGGGCTACACGTTGTTTTGGTTCGCAGGAGTATGTCCTGCAAGATGTACACGGGGATTGAAAATACCAGTCCTGTTACTACGGTTATAATCGCGAACGTTGATTTCTTGATACTCTTTTGATATTTTATTGGGAACCAAGTAGCGATGAATCGGTCGATTGAAATCAGAGTTTGCGTTGTGTTTGACAGTACATGGGTTTGCACGCTGCAGAAATGTATCATTATACAGAGTTTGATGTTGTCCACTTCCAAGTTTAAATAATAGTAAAGAATGTTAAACGGAATTGCGAATGATCCTTTCACCAAGTCAAATATCGTTAAAAATAGAATAAACACATACGATGGTTTCATGGTGTATTTATGTTTGTAAAATATGATTAAAACTATCACATTTGAAATAGTAATAAGAACAGCGAGGATTATATCAGTTATGACAAATCCACTCCTCAGACGTTCTGTGTATTCCTCAAACTTGTTGCTTGACGCCAGAGTCATGTTGGTATGGGTCAGTTGATTATTCATTTTAACTGGGTAATTATAAATAGTGGAACCTCAATTGTATGTGTGAGATAACTTAATGTGAGTTGTGCTAGTATTTCATTGTGCAAACCTCACATTAACATTTGCTTGGCTGAACATTTCTTCATACCACTGGAATCACGAAACACTGAGACAGTCAATGTTTTTAAACTGGCTAGCTTCTATCTTTTTCTATTTTCTCAGCCTGCCTTAAGTTACTTTAAGTATAATTAGTTTTAATTTTTATTATTCTTTCCTATGGAGCCGATAGGTTGTATGTTTTCTTGATTCCTCGTATAGTTGGCATATGTCCTTTTAAAAAATCCTTTTGTAGACAGTAAGCATGGATTTAACAGACTACGGAAGTGCATCTCCTCCAAGTGGCCACTAGAATTTTCTTATAAACCTGTGTTTTGATTGGTCTGCACTGTTTGACCCTGTGCTTTAATGTAGCTTGCATTCACGATTTCTCAGTTGTCAATGAGGAAGTTGATAACTATGACAGATAGGTTACTATGATTGTAATAACAGTGTTAAACAGGTCACTTTCTACCTGCAGACACCTTATCCATCATTTATCGAAGTAATTGAGTCGTGTTAACAGTGTGTACGAGTAATAATGGTAGTCCAGTGCGTTCCATCTCTTGTCACGGATTAAAATATTGATCAAAATTTCAAGTCTTCTAAGATACTCCCCGTATTAGCCATTACCTTGATTACTTTGTGTGATTACGGCTTACCAAAACTAATCTCAAAATTGAGAGCAAGACTGTTAAAGAGGTTCGTAAGTACATTACTTACATTTTAATTAATTTTCCATAGCTGTAAATATAATAACAAATTTCTACAATATTTAAAAATTATACCTATTAGGGTTTTGTGCATGAAAAATGGGAAGACCTATAGCAAAGTTTAACATGTAAATGTCATTATTTGTACGCATCATTTGGTTAATTTACAAGTAAAAAAAGGAAATGAATGCATTAAAAATGTAAAATTTTAGAAAATATTCTAGGAGGAGTAACACTTGATCTGGTGGTAGAGTGGTTAAAAAGAAGGAAATTAATATAATTATTAATTGGTATTGCTTAATAAAAAAGTAGACAGAAATGAAAATAAAGTTCAACCTGGTAAACATTTGGTCTAAGATATGTATGTAAAATATATCAAGAATTTGGAATAATAGAATTTATCAAGACCTAAAATTTATTACATTCAAATCTTCTGTTTTTCTCAGTATTTTTTTATTGTCTGACATAATTATATTGTCTTGTCGGAAAAAACAAGTTTTAATGTCCCTACTATAAATGTCCCTATAGGTAGCTACTATAAATCAAGATTTTGTCAAAATTCGCAGAATTCATTTCTTAGACATAATAAGAACACTAATTAACTACATGGCAAGTCTGTTACCACTGGTTGCGTGATCATGAATTTCAGAGGTGAATCTAGGATTTTAAGTGTGATATATAAAGGGAGCCAATATAAACCCATAAAAATTATTCTTCATTTGCTGTTTAATTATACGCTCAAGAAGTGTTAATTGAAACCAGTCCTTTAAATTCTGCCATTTGTTATTTGAGAGGTTTTGATTGAAATGCACAGCTGTAGAACATCTCGGTCAAAGCATGTTCATGCTGTGGTATTGTAATATGGTTACCATGCTGTCAGTAATAAATATTTTGAAGTTTCATCTGTTGTGTTTCTTAACCTTTATCAGTATGTTCCAGTGGCTCCAAACTCTACACCTGCACCACTTCTCGGAGAAAATGACAGATTTTCCTATCACCGCCGAAACCGGAACAGGACAAGCATATAGAAAGATTGAGTTGTTGAAGAAAGAACAACATCTATTGGAACAAGAAAGCGAAAAAACAAAAGACAATAACGTCCAAACGACCAATCACTTAGAAAGCCAAGTTTCCACATCTGATGATAATTCAACAAGCACTGTTGATAATGTCATTAAAACTGATCTGATGGCAACTAAAGCATCAACTACAGATGATAGCTTAGAGGAAACATCAGTAGTTCAAGAGAATAGAGTGGGATAGGTTATCGTAATAGCTATGATCAGAAACCATGTACTGCACTTCTGCGGTGAGATTAGATGCACCAGGCTGATCTCTGACTGGTCAGCATTTGTCAGCTAGGATAAAGTGTAACAGCTATTTTGATTGATTTGTTTCTAACCAATCACGCGTCAGTTTCTTAAAGAAGATTTGAATAGTTCCATTTCTAATTATAGTGTGTCATGTTTGCCACTAGGAATGCTCTGGCCCGTGTCGCCATTCATCCAATGTAAAACAGTATATTTTGTGTAGAAGGTCATAGTTGTTCCTGTTCCACTGTCTAATAAATAATATGACATTATCTTCAAGAAACACTAGACCAATAGTGAAATCTCACAATAGTCCCTGGTGGACCAGGCTTGAAGGTCTAACTTGAAAGAATGTTATTGGGTGAAAATTCTGTGACTAATTTACTAACAATATGAAAACCATCAAACTATATTGTTTTGTCATTTGTCACCACTGTAACATAACTGTTATTGTACATTAATTTTAGGGTTATTAATAAATAATGTTACAAATTGCAATTATATAGAATTATAAAAAATGCTTTTTAATGTACACAGTACATCAAGGAAAAATGGGGATAACCTTCCATCTATGTTGTATTTCACCAGTGGCGTTGTGCCTGTAAATTACGGTTTAAGTAGCAACATAACAATTTTAGTATTACAGTAACTTCACAGTACGGTTGGGTCGAACTGATATGACGAACAGTTAGAATTACCACATAGGAGATTGTTTCCTTATTTTTAAATTATCGAAGAAATTCCCAAGTGTCAATAATTTAAAAGTACATCTAAACAGAATAACAAAATACTTCAAAATTAACATGCTACAAAAGAGCGTATGAATAATTATAATTGACATTATGTTATAAGTTATATTAGCTTTCCAGTTTCAACAAGAAATTCATGACAAGTATTGATTCTGCAAGGTTCTACATGCAATTTATTTTATGAAACCGTCAATCTTGCGTACATTGTGTAAATTGAAGATCTAGAACAGAGAGATGTTTTCTCATGACATGGATCCATAAAACGTTAAAAGATCTCAGCCCGTTGTCAAAGTTGATGACAATACTTTACTATACGTTCTACCAAAAAAAGCCCGTCGATTCTGGATTGTTTTAAACCTATAATATAGAAGAACAATCGCAGAGTCATCAAACGTTATCAATTTTAAATTCTCTCAGCTGTTATCATTTAAATCGGATACTAAGTACATTTTATAATTCCCTTGTGTTTACTCAAAGTGGGCAGGTGACCAAGACCGAATGTCCATCAATATTAAAATCCGGGTCATAGTTTTCGGATTCAAGAGTGTGGTTGTTAGCGGGTGATCTTTTTTATTCCATAGTTTAATATGTTTTTTCCTGTATACAGTTATTAAATTCTTCAGTGGTCATTAAGCTGGAGAAACAAGAAAAACGATCATTTTGAACTGAAGTAATATTATTATTTTGGAATTTCAAACTTTATACGTCATATAGTATCTTAGGCTAACTATATACGAATACACGCGCACACACACACACACACAAAATACGTCTTATCCACGATTCATACCGGAATCAGGCCTGGCGTCTTAATACTAGATACCAGCATTTGAATGAAGAAAACGCTGTGTGCGCTGCAAAGTTTAATTTTAATTTGTTTATTTACATGAATCTCTGTTATCAGTTGCTTGAATCAGGTGCCATTATTTAAATAATCATTTACGCTTTCAAGAGTTTTGTTGTTCATTTCTAAATTATTGTTGTCAGTTAATTATACCTGATCAGGAGCATTTATTTAAAGGATTATTCTGTCTATCTATGCATCACAAGAATATCAATTGTCAATTCCATCTAATCAGTCACGTGCTTCTTCAATACTGCATAATATATACTGGGTGTGATGAAAGCTTACACCTCAGTAACACTTGACTCAAAAAAAACTTTAAAAAAAATGAAATCAGAAAAGTCAATACTGCACATAGGGATATAATTTGAAAATGTATATTTTATTTTTAGATTTTTTTTAAATACATGAATTTTAAAGAAAAAAAACAATTTCAAAAAAAAACAAGTATCAAACTTTTTATACACCCTGTATATATAAATACAATGGGACATCTAAAAAAAACTAAATCTTATGTAAATTGTTGCTAATCCATATAAATTCGGTGCAATTTCCCATGACCATGTACCAGTAAACGTTATGTCTCCAGACAAAACACGCACTATCTGTTCAGTGTACAGTAATTTGCGGTCACCTATTTTACTATATACATAAAGCCTCTGATAGCATGTTGCGGTTTTATCGTCTCCTTGGTGTTGTGTGGTTGCTTGCAATTGTTAAGTTAGGTAATAATTATACATTTTTTAACTCTGTTTTTGTGTGCTGTGATTTTTTCTTGTAATAGTTTCCTGGTAAATAAGAAATAATTATATGATTGTTATGGAAATATTACCTAGGTGTATAGAAATCTTTGAATGTGTAAAATAATTCTTTAAAAAGTATATTACTGTATATTGGTATGCCTAAAAGTAGTATTTATACTGTATATACAATTACAAATTATGTCATAAGCTAATTGTTTAATAATAAGGTCAAAGTTGCAGATCTAGATATGGACACTTTCAACGTAATAACTAATTGCTGCAACTGCACTACTGTTGATCTCATAATGCATAAGAAATTCCTCAATAACTTTTGGAAAAACATAATTTCCTTCAAAGTACCTGAATAAAAGTGAAAATGGCCCACTTAATGTAGAACGTGGTATATTGAATTTTTCAAATGTTCATTTTTTTATGAAAAGTGGTTTAAAAACTTGGACGTAAAATCAACATGGAAAACAAGAATCTCGCCAGATGTCGCCGACAATCATAAGGAGGGTAGTTAGAAGAGCTTTATGCACAGGGACAATGCCAAAACATACGAAATATGCAGACTCACTTTGTGATGATGATCACAGTTTTTCTATGTGACATGTAAAACATTGCCAAAACATTCCACATGAGAGTTTCTTTTCCATAACGTTTACGAAGTGTAGCTATATTTGTGACTATTGTATTCCTCATAAACTTTCAAAATATTATTTATAACTTTATATTTGGTATAATCGGATAGTTTGCTTTTAAGCGGTATGCTTCTCGTTACTTTTTGGGAGTGTCCTTTAGTAAAGTTCATGTTACGCAAGTGCTAGACAAAATATTTTTTACACGGATGGTATACTTCTCAATTCATATGCAAGTTACAATCGTGTTCCTTTAGTGTTGATTTCCCATGTAAAGTGAGTGCGGCGACATCTGGCGAGATACTTGTTTTCTATGTTGATTTTACGTCCAAGTTTTTAAAACATTTTTCATAAACAAATCAGCATTTGAAAAATTCAAAATACCACGTTCTACATTAGGTGGTGTCGCCGTTTTCACTTTTATTCAGGTGCCTTGTTTTTCCCCAAGTTATTGCGGAATTTTAATTATTTATACATTATGAGATCAACAGTAGCCATACTACTGAGTGTCACTTTTCTCCCTATTCCTGTTTTCGATCTGTGGACTTGGCCGTGGTGATCACATTTGTATTACTAGCAAAAGTATTTACGGCACGCTCCCTGGTATCTAGTCCTGTAACAAATTAAAAGTAGCTTTGAATGCTTTTTACATAATGATGAGTTAATATCTTTTTCCTGTTTTCTTTTTCTGTTTTGCAACTGCTGAGTAAAGAAATTACATCTAAACAAACATAGCAGGTTACACTAATTCTTCTTAATCAAAATTAATGAAATGTATACGTGGCACACTGTCTCGAATATTTAGGACGGCGATATTTTAAATACTGGATTCCTAAACAGTTTTAACGCTGTCATACAAAATTTACAAATTTAAGATCAGTAAATAGTCCCTTTTTGTTTTGGTTATATTAAAATATACCTTTGTAATACTTTTTCTCAACAATACGCAGTCAGGTTTGTAGGTAAGAGAAAGGTTGGAATTCGAAGTTGGAGCAAAATCGTAACAGATAAGCAATTTTCAGCATTTATATAGCACATCATTGTTATGCTCATGTACAGGAAACTGTGACTGGAAGCAGGAAAAGTGGAACTCTAAGAACTTTCTCGAAGGATGGAATGCAAGATTAACATTTTCCGCTGATCCCAAAGTCGTTGACGATCCTCACGGCGGACATGATAAAGTTTTACGTGTTTTCTATCCAAAAGGTGGCCAGAGATAAGTTTTAATGTTTTATTTTAAAATGCTTTCTAGTAGACTCGACTAAAGATAGTAACAGATTCAGAATTATAAGCATTATTTAGACAGGAAAAAGTGTAACTTATGTTGCGAGTTTCATGTATTTTAGGGAAAATTGCGGATTCACATTCATTCGAGTTCACATTCGATTATATATCTCATGAGATATATATATTAAATTTATTATTCTATAAAAAATATATTAACTCATTTAGTACATACATGTATATCCAGGCTCGTATGGGCGGAGTTTCGACTCGGTTTGTATGTGTAGAGTTAAGTCCTTGGTTTTCCAGATGAAGTCATCTTCCACGTCTCTGATATGCCGCAAATTAATATGACACCTCTGTATAAGGAATTTTATAATAAAATTATCATGGTGGATTTAAGATTATATGTAAAAGTTAACAGGAAACATTTTATTATTTTATGATATACATAACCAGCTATTATACATAAATGTGAGATATCAAAGTATCTTAAATTAGCTAATAAGCTTGAAAAATATAATCCCTTGTATCTTTTAGATTCATACATACCCCGTAAAAGTCCCCGTGGCGGTCTTGGATTTTACGCGAAACCACATGGTTTTCGCCCAAGAAACAGATACACTCTCAGCTACGAAGTATACTTTCCTGACGGCTTTAAATTTGTCAAAGGCGGTAAATTGCCCGGACTGGGAGGAGGCACTGAGAAATGGTCAAAAGGGAACGATGCCGTAAAGTACAAATGTTTCTCAACACGATTTATGTGGCGTGAACATGGACAGGGCGAAGTGTATGCATATATACCGAAGCATCAGGTGAGACGTAAAGTTTGGAAATCCTCCGTTATAAATAATGTTGTTAGTTTTTAATGACCCATCCTCTAGATCTAGTTTATGTTTACTTTCTGTGCGCAACGTTTAACGTTTTAACAATTAAAATGTCTGAGCTTATTAAATTAGCATGTGGCAAAAGGATAAAATTGATTTCTTCATCTACTTTCGTCGTCTCCTAATTAAATTACAATGTAATTAATCAATATAAGAAGTATATATGCGCAAGAATCAAATGTCGTATTCCCTAATTTCAATATTAGATTTCTAATTAATATTTCGTACTGATATGATAACCAAACTTTCTACTCCCAGAAAAATACCAATATTACAATAAGATAAAATATTAGGACATCAAATTTAGCGTTTAATGACACTTCATAAAATTATAAGGTACATCTTTCAGGAAATCCCAGTGGATCTAAATTCATGCGAAATATGTTTCTAGCAGGTAAATAATACTCTCCTACCTTGATGTGGACCAGTTTTAAGTCACACCAGGAATTTTGGTTATATTTAAACAACTAAAACGTCCTTTTTAAATAACTGTGATACATAAGCTCCGCAAAACGTGAAAGACATACGCTGTGGTAAATAGGCTAGGGTTTTGAAAAACATACGCTGTCGTAACTGCAAAAGCTGAAAATAATGGGACTTATTGGGCGCCACGTGTATCCAAAACTAGCTAAACAACGTAATTGGCTTTGACAAGAAGTACGGTACCTCACTGGGACGTGGAAAGTGGACCTTCAAAACAAAACAATGGAATAAAATATCTCAAGAAGTGAAATTAAACTCACCTGGAAGCAATGACGGATATGTTAAGGTACCTTTTTTGTGAAATTTGTTTTTTATAACACTTTATGTTACTATAGAAGCGGATCAGAAAAGCAACACGGTCCTTAAACCATGTTACACTATGCAGTAAAGCATAATACTTCAAGAGCGAATTCTTCAGTTATCTGACATTTTCTCAGAATCAACTTTTACTTGGGACAGAAACGTATAACTAGATATCCAGTCGCCCATGAATGGAGAGTCTCTCTTGGATTTGGATTTAGATATTTCTTTTAATATGTCAAATAGATATAATCTTTCACGTATGCGCTTGCCTAAGATCTTCAAATATGAAGGAAGCAATACTACGAATATATATATATATATCTGTATATAATAGAAAATGAAACACTTGCGCGGATGCTACCTACCTAGTGTAATCCGTTATATAGGTAGAACCAACCATATGGGTAAACAATACATAACGAAAATTGAATATAACGTCTTGTATTTTACTAACAAGACCAATAACTGAAATGTTTACTATAGCAATCTGTTTACAGGTACATTGCAATGGACACTTTTATGAGAAAACTGGATTGAACTTTACGAGCACACATGGCATTACAATAGATTATATTCAATTCTCCACATTCTTTGGTGGCAGCACACCAGCTTATAAAACTCCAAAAGACCAGTATTCATACTTCAGAAATTTCGAAGTCACTGCAGATTAGCATTCTAACTTCGAAATCACTGCAGATTAACCGTTTAAATGGAATCCATAAGCTACGATCATGCCTACTGTCTTCTAAGTAGAATCGCGAGAGCATATAAAATATATATGTTAAATAATAAGAAATAAATACTAAAATTGTTTATTCAAATAGCTTTGATTTTGTTATCTTTTTATTATAACTTACCTCCCGCAGTGTAAGTTTATCTTTCCTCAATGAAAATCGAGCAAGCACAATTCGAAGTGTTATCAAAAGATAGATACCAAATATGCGGCAGTTTGTGACAGTATATATAATTAAAAAGCTCAACGTTTCTTACTTGTTTCTAACTAGGTATCACGTCTCTTGTAAAGTTATAGACAAGGAAACTGAAACAACATAATGTTTAAGATGTTCATGACATAATAGTCATTTTGTTAATGTTACCCTAATGCACATAAACGTTCAAACGCAATTCTTTAGAATTTTCCTTCGAAAAACATATTAACTTTTTTTTTTACCCAAAGCAGTCGAGAGGGTTAAAACGTCCAAACATAAAAGCTTTTCATTTATTGATATCTCATCAAAATCTTGTTTTACAGAACATCGTTTTTCACTATTATGATGAGCGTGTGTCTTTGTTTTTGTGCAATTTAATATGTATCAAATTAAATGTAAGCGTTCCTGAAAAGATTCATTCATATAAACCTTGTTCCGAGCGGTGTGCTGCTATTCGCACCATGGGGGCGCTGATATGAGTACCACATGTCCAGATATGCAGCAGACTTTACTCAAATGTCCGGATCCGCCCCTTGTTGTTTATCATCAAGGTGCATGACCTGAAGTGAATAGTACTTTAAAAAGTATGGGTAATCATACTCGCTGATGGCCTCAAAAAAGCCTCCAAATAAGTGGTCAAGGATTTTGGACCCTACTCTTTGTTTCATAATGTTTAAAGAATCGATTTTTGAGATAACTTAAAGAAAATCGAAATGATCAGTAAAACACGTACATTAAAATGAACACGTGATGATGACATAATACGAAATAGTACATTTCAAATTTTTGCAATATAAAGTTTCTCACAAAAAAAATGCTAAAACTATTGGGCGAGATTAAAACACTGAAAAACAACATTCTTTGCCAGATGTCGCTGCATGCAGTTTTAAAGATGGCAGTTAGAAGAGCCTGATGTAAATGCTATTTCAGAAAATACATGTTCAGGATTGTTCTGCGGATGCTATTTAACAAGAAGTTGTATTTTATTACGACGCTTATTTTAAGAAACGTGCGTATATAATTAATATGTTTTAGATCTAACTTTTTCTTTCGTGTAATTTTAAAATAGATTCAATTTTTCGCATCCGCGGATAGCACAGCTTTGTGAAGCACAATGCAAAAACCAGACACATTATCACACTCTCTTACGGCACACAACCGGGTCCTATTTTTCAATAGCTTGTCAACAAATAGACAACTTATTGATCTTTGCAATTAAGATATTTGTAAGCAGATATTTATATAGCGTCACTGGGGAGCGTCACTAAAATATTTTTTTGAAAGCTAGTGTTAATGGCTAGGGATAACTTGGCTTCAAATGTACTTCTGTAATGTCCATGTTAATAT
>JAOXYB010047225.1:0-12175 GCA_028565635.1 Phoronis ovalis | reverse complement strand
TTCCGGAATGTAATTGTTCCATATACGTAAGAATACGTTATCATTATTCTTAGCATATTCCTGCGAAATGTTTTTAACGAATTATATATGTATACCTCGGCATTTGTTCCATATGCGTAGAAATGCAGAAAACGAAATACTGCGTATTCTATGCCGTCTTTTCGTGCAGTGTATGATTAAGCTCCAACGTTAGTTTAGAAATGCATGGAACACTAAGGGATGGATTTATTCACAATGACTGAAGACTAGCAAATTCCCACAACTCAAAAGTATTATGAGCTACAGTATTAACATTGAAATTTACTTCTATTTACTATCTAGTTCCTTAACTAAGGCGATATTTTGTTTTGACATTGTCTGGGGTAAAACTCCAAATGCAAAAGATCATGAATTTCTTTTCCTAATGCCGACCGTTTCAAAAACAGAGTTACAATGTAGAGGGGATATAAAATTTTCTGTTATTAACTTTTTTGTTCGCTTATCAATATTTTATTCACCATTCACGCCTGAAATTGTCATATTTCCAAGTTTCACGCTCTTAAAATCTCATTTATTCACCGCAAATGTGGAAGAATCGATCATCACGATTCACCAGCTAAATAATGTCAATGTAATATGTTTGCTGCTTTCATCATTCGCCATCGATAAAAACAGCCCGGGCCATTCATCGTTCAAGCAAAAAGTATATACTCCCCTCTAAGAGATGGTGTACATATTTCTTGAAATCAACAAAACGTGATCGTAAGTATAACCTAGATAAATACATACCTCATAAATTCTTGGATGGCGACCAGCTCCAGCAGTTTTGATTACATAAACAGTTCCCTCCTCGTCCACCATTATTGAATCACAGTCTTCAGTGTGAGGCCATTTTGCTGTAAGGACATCAGCAGTGACATATTGTGAGTACAAATGAGACGGCTCCTTCACACGGTATAGGGTCAAAATAGCACTAGATTCATCTTCATCGTCGTCATCATCATCATCATCATCATCATCATCATCATCATTGCTCACAGTTCCAGTATCAACTATATAGATATAGTCACTGCCACCTGGACCTTTACCGACAGACAAGTCTTCCCAATCCTGGATGAATACAGTAGTAGATTACAGTTTGTAAGTCATCTCAAACTTGGGTCAAAGGCAACTTTTTGGTTTCATGTCAACATTTATGTATAATTTCTGCTGAGAATTTTCTTGTTGTAATAGTCATTTCTTTTATCATTAGATTGATCTTATCGAAAGAAAAAAATATTTTTATATTTTTTTACTTAAAAATTAAAAGTAAAGCAATCTAATGCTACTTACCCTATTTCTGGCATTCCTTAATACTAGAACGGCTTCTCGTCTACCGGTAACTGCAGAGACAGCAATAATTCTTGCGTAGCGGCCCGAGCCAGTTATAACCCATAGTAGAGTCGGATGCTGGTGACTTGATCCTAAACCAGATGCTCCCCTTGAACTAGTGCGGAGCTTAGTAGATGTTACACACTCGTCAAACTGGGAATGACCTGCGTGGAAAGTTAAGTATTTGTTTATTAATTGACTGTTGACATTCATTTGTTTATTGAGCGCAATCTGATTATTTTTTCGTAGGACAATTTATTACCTGATCTACAATGGAGAAATAGTTATTTATTAAATTCGGGATAAACTTGAATTTCTTGGAATAAATCATCTAGAATTTATATCAAATTGAAAAGAAACCAAATGCATGAACACATAAGAATATTAGTTAAATCTCAGAAATCAAATACAAGTAGAGATGTCTTCTCTTGCAAAAAAAAATGTTGTATTTATATTTAGCATTTTTAATTGAGAGAAATTTCACGGGAAACTGGAGCAACAATGCCAATGGGTTTTACACTTTAAACGAAAGAAGATATCAGCCACTTTATTTATATCTTTTTTTTGGAAACACATTGCATTTTCACACAAAATGGATTGATCTTATACAAGTTGTTTCAATCAAAATAGTATTTGTCCATTTGATGGCATACATCTGCATCATTAATAAGCATAACAGAATCAGAGCAAATTATCTTAATATTCAAGTAACTTTACTTACCGTAGGTTACACAGGCAAGGGCAACAAGGCAAGTTGCTCTGAACAACAAGAGTGCCATGTTAAAATAAAAGTGCTAAAAGAAGGTGGTTTGCTTTTTTATAGCGAGTCGAGTGAAAACGAAGAGCTTCACAATCTAATTTTAATGAGATCATTACTGTCACTTACTTGAACCTTATTTCGTTATAAATGCAGTTTATGTGGCTTAACCAAATATCTAAAAATATATGACGCCCTTATGCTGGATAATAATTATTATGCTTTAAACGACATTAAATAGTCTTTGGCGTGTCTGCACTGTTAATTGTGCGTTAGATTCCGTCGTACAAGAGTTGATGACGTACCTGTAGACCCTACCACTGGCTTTCACATCAGGTAAGTTCCATATGGTTCCGCAGCTCGCGGCAACGTGATGACACATTTAAGCAATACATAAATAATTAGGAACATATTGATTTTTGAATTAAATTAATATCGGTACCAAGACTAGATGTATGTACTTTGGTATTATTGTGTTCTTTAGTGCGTGCTATGTACGTACCCGCTAGTACTAATATTGCAGCGCTATTTGTCGGATCATCATTTAAAACAACATATACGCCTAAATAATATTCCAGAATAAACAAATTAATCCTGTAAATCCGATTTTATGAACACTGTGCAGAAGCAGAACAATTGCAATTTTGTCAAGAAGGCGCTGGTTCATTAATTTTATTTGGCTAAATTAGATAAATTTTGAAGGTAGGCTACAATATTTTTAATTTAAGAGTTTAATAATTCAGAAAAAAATATTGAGGTTTTCTTTAATGTTTTAATGCAAACTGGAAATCCAAAACATTTTATTTTTTATGTTATTTTAAATTTCTATATAGTTTGTATAATAAATGGTAAGCAGAATGAAATTTAATTGCCAATGGATGTAGTGAATTTAATTAATAAACATTCTAATCAGACAGTCAATACAAGCCGGCACAAGACCCACGAGTGTCGAATAAAAGGGTTTAACGTATACAGCTTAACTACTTTTATTTACTAAGATCATTGTCCGTCTTCATTTCGTGTCAATATTGTCAGACAGGCACTTAATTAATGAATATGTATAAAACCTGGGAAAGGCCTATTACGAAATATATCTCCGTGTCTTTATCGGTCACGTAACTAGCACTTGTACTCTTGAATATGTCTGTCAGATATGGGACAGACTGTCACGTAGTAATGACTCAATAATCGTGTAGGTGTCTTAGTTGACAGGACAGCTATATAGTTGCATTGCATTGTTTATTTGATTTTCTTAAAACATAGATAAGTATCGTATAGTTTGTGTTACCAATTGGTAATGTTTCCGAGACTTCTGGAGGATATAATTATATGAATCTTGAGACATTGTTGATGCTAAGCGTCCCGCTAAGTGTATGTTATACACTGTACATGTTATTAAATATACTTTAAATAAACATATGTTAGGCCATTACCCGATTGTATTCGAATACAAATTATATGTTTCGTTTGAGTAGTGTTAGAGATGTGCTTCATTGGGCTAGGGTTAGAAATATATTAGAAAAAAATATATCTCAATGTTTTATTTATACTAATAAGGTTAGGGTAAGGGTAGGTTAAACATTTTAATAATAATTAATACAGATAGCTGACAACAGAGGTAGAAAATTAGGGTCAGTGGTTTGCAACTCAATCATTGTTTTCAGATATCTCCGAAGTAGGCTTGAGCCTCACAAAGGAGTATACGTATTGTTTAGTACTATTTTCCTTGTACAAATCGATATATTAGGTTTTCTATAAACAATGGACATTCACAGAAAAGAGCAAAAGCAATTTTTACCAGGTTTTCCGGACCTGTAACTTCCAGTCAGATGCAGTCGGGTAATGTTCTAACACATGTTAATAAATGATAACAGCTATATGATACAATCGAGAAACGTTTACATGTAACATTTCATGTACAATACAATCATGTAATGGATCGGGTATAATTCCGATATTGAACATGTAAGGCCATTGACGTATTTAAGTTTTGAACATATATTTATTTTAAAGAACCTTTGATATATGATATTATTTAGCTGTACAAAATTCTGCTTTCTGCATTGGGAATGAAAAATCAAAATGTTTTTCATAGTTGTAAGAAATAACACATTTTTAAATGTGACCTTTTAATTACACCAGTTGAGTAAATTTGTTGTGTAAATTGGCTGGGACAGCATGAAAATTGAAGAACGAAATAGAGTTAATTAATATAATTTTAGTACGAAAAGCAGTACAAGTTACAATTGAAAAATTGCTTCCATATATAATGGTTAAAACACATGTACATTATGTAAGTAAATAATATAAATACAAAAGCCAAACATCATTTGTACTGCATGTAACATATCATTTGAGTAATATGACATGCCAAATGTTATTTTCTACACATATTCCTCGACCATCTGGATGTTTCAACAAGTGATAGTTTGCCTCGGAACATGTATAACTTTCCATAAACGTCACTAATAACTTTGTCTCTATATGATTTATACATACTCGGCACACAGGAACTACACGAGAAGTATTCCTTGAATATTTGCATTATATCTATTGACCAATAGGAAACCAAAATTCAATTAAGGTTAACTCTCAGTTATTTAAGACTTTCTTGGATTTTTCTTACGAAACTCGTTCAGTTTCACTCCATTTCTATCAACAAATGACACAGTAATAAAATCTCCTTCAATCACATAACCGGTAAACCCGAACTGACTTCGGAAGAAAACAGATTTGGCTCGTCTCTGTACGATGTTTCTCGCAGCACTAGAAACTTGACCGCGTAACTTAGACCCGCTGCCTGATACAATAAATTCAACACCATTAGGGGAAGATGGCTCATTGATACGCTCCAGAAAGTGGTCATGACCACAGATATACAATGCTACTTTATTCTGATCCATCAATGGCTTGAAAATTTCAAACATACCACGCGTACTGCTTGCACTACCGTGGGTCCCGGATGAAAACACAGGATGGTGGCCAACCACAATTATCCAATCACCCTGAGAGTTTTCCAGCTGATCTTTAAACCAAGCAGTTTGAGCTCGATCTTCGCCATTTCGATTAGTCTGTGTCTCAATCATAATAAAATGTACTTTTTGTGAACCGACTGTATGATAGAAAGAATAAAACAACTTCGGAAAAAACCATATTCCATCAAGTCCGTCCAAGGCTACCTGATTCCCAGCGCGATTATTACGATGATCATGATTTCCGGCTATTACGTACCATGTCTTCTGCAAAGAAGGTTGCGTGTAAACTCTCCTCCACGTGGAATCTATTTGTCTGTCACGTGTACTAGATATCCCGTTCTCATAAAAGTTATCACCAATAGCTAAAAGGAATTCCGCGTTGTTATCTTGAGACCATTTTGCAATACTTGAGGCTACTGCCCTTTGAGCAGAACCCGGTTTTCCCCAGTCTCCAAGAGCTGTGAATGCTAACCTTTCGACTGGCGGAGTTGTGGTAGTGGTTGGTGTACTGGCAGTAGTAGTAGTAGTAGTAGTAGTAGGTGTAGTTGTGGTAGTGGTCGGTCTAGTGGTAGTAGTAGTAGCAGTAGTAGTAGGTGTAGTGGTGGTAGTGGTTGGTCTAGCGGTAGTAGTAGTACTAGTAGTAGTAGGTGTAGTGGTAGTGGTTGGTACAGTGGTGGTAGTAGTGGTAGGTGTGGTAGTTGTGGGTGTAGTGGTTGATGTAGTGGTAGTTGTAGGGACAGTAGTGGTAGTTGTAGGGACAGTAGTGGTGGTAGTGGCTGGTGTGGTGGTAGTAGTAGGTGTAGTGGTTGGTATAGCGGTAGTAGTGGTAGTGATGGTAGTAGGCGTAGTGGTTGGTATAATGGTAGTAGTGGTAGCAGCAGTAGTAGTAGTAGTAGTAGTAGTAGTAGTAGGCGTAGTAGTTGGTATAGTGGTAGTAGTGGTAGTGGTAGGGTTAGCAGTAGATCTGATAATAGGAGGTGCAATAGTATTTGTCCGAATTCTTTCAAAAAAATTTAGTGGCTGTCTTCTTCTTTCGCTTAAGGTGTAATAGCCATCGGCGTTGGGGCTCCATGCTATAGCTTCCCTTAAAGGTTCTTTCACCTGTAAGTGTTGGTTAAGCGTTGTTAGGTTAAAGACAAATGTTTTTGAAAGTAAAAAACAAGTTAACTATTTGCTACATGTGTATATAATTATAGTTTATACTCTGAAATTGTTACATACTGGGTCAATCTGATTACCTGTTATAACGGAAATCCATATCATTTATAGAGTTATATAGCAAGATATGTTGGAGCATTCTAACATATGACATTCGCACAGAGTTAATTTACTGTTGTTATGATTATACTAGACAATTGTTAGTTTCTAAAATATCACAGCTAGGTCACATTATGATCACTTGATCGTTTTCTGATACAATAAGGAGGACTGACAATACAAGCTATATACATATGCTTAAAGTTTATTTCAGATATTGACAAAATTTATTTGAAATATTTATATTATGCTGTTTTATATGTTTATATATACCAGATAAAATTTAAACAAAGTTTGATGTTGTAAGTACTGTATATAATTTAGTTTTTAGTGATAACTAGACTCTAGTTGTAAAATGATAAAAGGCGATATTATTCAAAAACATAATCTTAAGTGCATTCAGTGTTGTGGAAAATGTACAAACCTGTGGCACAATTTCTGGAGCTCTGGATGTTATAGCGTCGACAACAGTTTCTCCAGGGTTAATTTTCCAGTAATAATTTCTACCGTGATCAGTCATGAGTATCTCAGTACCATCACGTGATATATCAGCCCCTCTGGGTGCTCTAGCCTTGGTAGACAACACCGGCATATCTCGGGGGTTCAGGAGCGTTTCTTTCTTGCCACTGTTCCAACCAGAGGAAGGAACCTATTTTGTAAATTGAATTTAGGATACACATCATAGTTGCATGTTTTTAAAATGTTTATAACGTGGACCACAATATAATATATATAACCTTACAGATCTCTATAAAAATATCAAGAAACAACTAACTACCAAGCTTACCTTTCAACTGGTAAAAACTACGTATCTGTACGTGTATTATTACATTAAACGAAAATGTCAACATAGTAGATAACTCTAACAAATATGAGTTATTCCACCTACTGTCCAAAATTCTTTAGAGTAATCAATGAGGGTCAATGAATATTTTTTATCAGATAAATGAATACCTCATAGACTCTTGGTCGACGGCCAGATCGAGCAATTTTGATAACATAAACAGATCCCTTAGCATCAACCATGAGTGCTTCGCAATCATCAGCGTGAGGCCATTCTGCTATCAGCACATCAGGCGTAACGGTTTGTGAGGATAGCTGAGACGGTTCCTTCACACGGTATAAAGTCAGAATAGAATTAGATCCGGTATCAACCACATAGATGTAGTCACTGCCTCCTGGACCTTTACCAACAGATAAGTCTTCCCAATCCTAATGATGAGTGTAATACGTTTATATGTTCAATTTGGGAGAGATTTCGCAATTTTTCATTAAACAAAGTCTCCACAAAAATAAGATTTTGTGAAGTCACCAACAAATTGTGTCAATATGCAGCGTACAGCTAACTTTTATATACATTTTCTTTTGAAACTATAAATTCTTAGTTTTATCTGCCTTGTGATAAAGCGCTATTTTAAATACATGTTTTTCTTACGACAAGCTGTGTTATTTTCCTCCCTAAATAAAATCAAGGAAGAAAATTAAAACAAACATCTCAATCTTACCCTATTTCTAGAATTCCTAAGTGTCAGCACGGCCACTCGTCTGCCACTTTCGACCGAGAAAGCAATAATTCTAGCTGAATCGCCCGAGTCGTTTATAACCCATAGTCGTGTGGGATGCTGCTGACTCGATCCTAAACCAGAGGCTTCCTTAACCGAACTCGTGGTAACCCTAGTTGCTGTCACACCATCCTTAAACTCGGCAGGTGCTGTTGTGGTAGATGTTGTTGGAGATGTGGTAGTACTAGTAGTGGTGGAAGAAGAAGTTATGAGGTTTGGAGTAATTCTCTCAAAAAAATTAAGTGGTTGATTTCTTCTTTCACTCAATGTAAAGAAACCATCAGCATTCTGGCTCCAGGCAATTGCTTCCCTTAGAGGCTCGTTCACCTATAAATCATGCAAAATAATATATAGTGAATTGTGAGGTTAAAGAAAAAAATGTGTAAACAAAAACAAGGTACCTATCTTACATGTTTATATTAAATATTCTGCTAAAATAATAAGGTGCGCCAGGACAAATGACAAATACAAACTATCAGCATTCAAATAAATACATGTAGCAGGGTAAATGCTTCAACATTAAATTTAGTGACAACAATACAAACCTGTGGCACTATTTCTGGAGCTCTAGACGTTAGAGCGTCAACAACAGTTTCGCCAGGGTTAAGTTTCCAGTAATAATTTCTACCATGGTCGGTCATGAGGACCTCAGTGCCATCACGTGATATATCAGCACCTCTAGGCGCGCTATTTCTTGAAGATAACATCGGCATATCACGGGGATTAAGGAGCGTTTCTGCTTTACCACT
Source organism: Phoronis ovalis (assembly GCA_028565635.1). Lineage (NCBI taxonomy): Eukaryota > Metazoa > Phoronida > Phoronidae > Phoronis > Phoronis ovalis. The sequence goes on along the minus strand of JAOXYB010047225.1, from coordinate 3,525 downwards.
ATTCCACCCAGACGAAGGTACCTATTTGCATATTAATTGAACTAAATTATAAAATAGATAGGCATCCTTTTCATTTTAATATATTGAGCAACCCAAAAATATCATTAGGCTACTATAAAAGAACACTGCATTTGCAGGCTGTAAAACTGGAGGCAAAAAATAACTAACTGTGTTAAAATTGTCCTTAAAATGTTACTAGTACGTGGCTACGTGTACACGCAAACAGAAAATCGATAAAGTGGCATAACGTTAAAAAATGTTTTGATTAAAGGCCATTCTAGATCTGAATAAATGCATCCGTTAGTACTCTGACATTCTCATCTAGATGAAGGTAAGAAACACTAACGGACTTATTATTCAGGCTGCATAAATGCATACCTCATACACTCTTGGACGCCGACCGGCTCTAGCAATTTTGATAATATAAACAGTTCCCTTCTGATCAACCATGAGTGCTTCACAATCATCATTGTGAGGCCATATTGCTGTAAGGACATCTGGAATAACACTTTGAGAGGACAGTTGAGACGGCTCCTTCACACGATATAAGGTCACAATAGAACTGGATTCATCATCATCATCATCATCATCATCATCATCATCATCATCATCATCATCATCATCATCATCATTGTTTACAGTGCCAGTGTCAACCACATAGATATAGTCGCTGCCACCTGGACCTTTACCGACAGACAAGTCTTCCCAGTCCTGTATATGAATACAGCAGCAGATTATTTACATATAAAGTTTTATTTGAGCTTATAATTTTTTTATAAACTTTCGTTATTAGATAGTGTCGCTAAATTATTATCTCAGCGAGCGTAATAATTTTGAAGTTCCTCAGAATTAAAAGGGATCTCGAATGGCAATTAGTTGGTTAATAAACATTTTCCTACGATAAAAAGCCACAGTGTAATTAAATCTACGTGTAATATTTCGCGGAGCTATGTTATTTCCTTTTCTAACTAAAAATATATAAGAAATTGAAATAAATATCTTAATCTTACCCTATTTCTAACATTCCTTAATGTTAGCTCAGCTACTCGTCTACCACTTTCAGTAGAGAAGGCAATAATTCTTGCTGAGTCGCCTGAATCATTAATAACCCATAGTCGCGACGGATGTTGCTGACTTGATCCTAAACCAGAGGCTTCCTTAACTGATCTCGTGCTCAATCTGGTTATCCTAGCACCTTCTTTAAATTGGGCATAACCTATATAATTGAATATGTTTCACTTATGTACATAGTTTAACAATATCATTGTTATTATTTTTTTAAAAAATCTATACGTTTAATAGTGTATCTGATGCCAACAATTAGTACTACTAGTGTAGCTGTTGACAATATATACAATATACGCAAAGCATAAATATTTGTTTTGCTATGAAATTTGTCTTTGTGGATATTTTTATTGAACATTTGACTATTTTACTTTGAAATAGCAAGATTCATCTAAAACACAAGTAATTGATATCATTTTGAAAGCTATCCAAAATACCTAAACTAATATAATTAATAAATATACTCCAAAATGTTGAATAATTTTAAATAGGACTTGTACATGACACAAAACATCTGCTTATACATGCAGACAGTAAAAAAATAACTTGTCCTTTAGATCGTAACAGCTATTTACTTGCACCAGTGGTCCGGACCTAACAGAGAGCTATCACCGATTTTATCTTTATTCGTCCGTCATTTATGTGAGTACTATTTTAATTAACATATTGCTGGAATATGCTATTACAATACTTGATATACATGTATGCATGAATGAAATGGATGAATTGCCGTTCATATAAAAAAAATAACCAAGATATATTCAATTATTATCCGCTGATGTCCGGCTTAAAACAATTAGTAATTGTGGTGCATGAACATGACCGCTTACTTTTAGTATCCAATAAAATTACAAAACGCGACTACTGATACAAAGAAGCACCTTGCGACAATATTGATGTATTGTAATTCATCTTATAAATTCTCTGATATCTTTCCAAGTACTGGATTAAAAATCTTTTTCCGCATTGTTGAAAACATAACGCTGCATGAGAATTACGCATAAGTAAATAACGTGAGTGCATGATGTAACCTAATTCTGATAACTACCAATCTAGGCTTGCTCGAACTTCTCTAAAAAGTCCTGTGAATTGAGATTTTCTCATATAATATGGTAATGTTTAATCCAAAAATGCAGTATATTATTTCTGTATACCTTAATAATATAATTTATCCTCTTTATCGCTATTTTACGGAATGCGTAATATATCCTGTTCGAATACTGTACTTGCACCATCGCTAAGACTAGTACGTTAACAAATTATCGGTAATGGAATAATTTACTAGTAAACTTACTAACCATAGTTTAAAAAAAACAGCGCTGCTAAACAAGTAGCTGTTATCCACAGGTGTGCCATGTTAAAATACAACTTTAAAAAGATGTTTTCCTCAGCTAATACGAAAAAAATAAATCAAAAATTCGGCATCACTGACGTATATTTTGTTAAGAAATATGTGCCTCTATCTGGGATAAAAATTAATCATTTAAATAAAAATTTTAATAAAATAACCTGTTACGTGTTTGCACTAGCGCGGACCAAAGTATGTACCTGCCTGGTCAAAATTTGACAAAGGCCCTACCACCGGTTAACTCCTGTGATGACGTCTTGTTCGCTTTAATTAACATTTAACTAACGAGTTATTAAATTTTAACTACTTCTGTACCAAAACTTTATTTTATCAAAACAACATAAAAATCATATATGAAAGGATGTCCTTAAATCCTTTAATCATGATAATAATTGCAATAGGTGTGATACAAAAAGATAAATTCTTGTAAAATTGTTAGGATGACGGCGGCTACACTTTATATTTCTTGGTATGTCATACTTTAAATTAAGATGTCGTTATCTTCCGGTTTAATTCAAGGGGTTTTTAAATTTTAATTTTATTAAAAAAACAACAGAAATGCTATTTATTGCAAGGCAACTAAACATTACTCAGTTAGACTTACAAGCTAAAAATTACATCTTTGAGTTTTTCTTAACTTTGTTATGAAATTTTTATAAAATCAATGTATGTCAACTACGTGTACTCAAGTTCAGTTTACACATAATACTCATGTAGTCCCTTATAATGACAAAATAAGAAGAAAATCACGCTTAAATTACTGTATTGCATTGACCTGGAAAACGAGAATTTGCAGACATATGGCATAAGGATACAATTAATTTTCTCATCCACCTCAATAGTAACATTTGCCTTCTAGTAAATAGACTAACTGTTCAGTCACAAATAAAGATAACCATGTCTCATGCCTACTCCCGATTTTTCGTGCAGTCTTAACCAATTCACTTTTTTGTGAACTCTCAACACAGACCACGAGGTGGAATTAGCTAAAAATACACTCAAACCCGGGTTACCTTCTAGGCCTGGATATAATCCCGGAAGCACCCATCGAGTCTGTTCCCCATAATATCTGTTCCCCAGACGAGTCTGGCTGGCTGGCAAACCTTAAAAAG
>JAOXYB010047214.1:0-12176 GCA_028565635.1 Phoronis ovalis | reverse complement strand
ATATCTAACAGCTTTCTTAATCCTTTCTAGCAGCTTTCTTAAAAAAAAGTAATAAAACACCTCTTCTACATCCTTTATTAGACACCATTTTTCGGAAAGTTTTCCATAAATAAATAAATTTGTTAAGACATTTAAAAACAAACACATAGATGTACGTGGACATTCTCGAAACGGTACCACTTTTCGGCAGTTTGAACTTTGAAAACCATACCCCTCTCAAGTAGAGCATGTATCCGTATACTTCGTGATTGGGAATCATCCCCCGGGAGTCCTAGTGAACCTCAAAAATCACCGCTATGTGTCACTACATGACAATGTTATCGAAATAGTGTAGTAATTAACAGCTTCACTTAAAAGATGAATTAGTATATTAGAAAGGCTGAATTACTACTAATAAAATAGATCTAATACTACAATAACAAATTTAGGGTATAACTGTACACCAGTTCGAGTAATTCTAATTGGTTACATACATTTAAAATCAAACACTCAAAATACCCAGGTCCCGAACAAATGTTTCTCTATACAAATCACATATGTGTAAGCCATACTTTAAATATAGCAGGAAATTATTGTGGTAATACGATGACAGAAAAAACAGTATGGGTTGAAACCTCACACATTTGTTCAACGCGTATTCCGCGTTTGATTCCGATACAGCTTACAAAATTGCGAACTGAGCATGATAGGTTTCTGAATACAGAAACCGGCTGCGCCTAAAGAAAATCGATCCGACAGCACGTGGCATAGGTGTGCCAAGGTATATTCCCGGGGAGGCAGTCAGTATGAAAGTGTTCCAACATGGGTTTTCAAAAAAGGCCCTAACGAAGTGAAATTCTGCAAAAAATACATCTCTAAGGAAGCGAGTTTTTTGAAAAAATACACCCCTAAGGAAATGACTTTTGGGGAAAACACCCCTAACGAAGTGTCACACCTCCAAAAAACCACCCCTTTTCGTGATTTTAGCTAAAAAACAGACCCTAAGCGCGTAACGTGCGTTACGCATCGGCGGTTCGAAAAACATACCCTTTCACGCGAAATTTTGTTGGAACATGCGCACCCACTTTTATATTGACTGCCCCCCGGGGGTATGTGCTAGCAAATCGTATCCTGAATTACATTGCAAAGACATATGAATGGAATATTCTAACTTAAACTGTTTACACCATACTACATTCTCAGATTCTTTTCTCGATTGACTACCATTAAATATACATCATTTTATTTTTGTTTCTGTTCATGCTGTTTTAAACAGCATCGTATTTCAACCTACACTTAACGTATTGATACACTATTGGTAGTGCTGTCTCTTGTTACATTTTATATGCATGTACAAAGTTCATCACGACCAAACTCAATGTCATTACACCATGTGCGATCGGGTGTGATCAGAACATTAACACAATTTATATACCACACGCGGAACTATGTCGTCCTTACCGGACCGTCCTTCCGGGTTCTTCCAGTCAATCAATTTTATGACATTAATGACATGTAAAATTTTTCAGCTGGAATGTTTTTAATTAACTAGTTTTAGAGTATATAAATGATTGATAGGTACAACAGTACATACAATATATAAACATAACCAATAAACCGTGGGAAAACTCCACAAACTGTCTCAAGTCTCACTCAACGAATATCTTCGTTGTTGATGCAAATAACAGCGGACTTTACTAGAGTTGGTTATCTCCATTAATAATGTTAGAACAAAAAGTGCATCTGTTTTGCAACAAAGATTTCAAAGTATACGTTTATTTCCTGGATTTATCTTATACTGGTCTTCTTTTTAGATGGGAGTGCAGCCCAAACTCAGAAGATGCACCAATTAGGGATTTTATTCTCGAAATGGACCAATTTTTGATGTTGTCCCTCTAAAGGGGTCGTTTACTGGGGTATTCGCTCTAAATACCGGCCCCTTCGACTCGTCGAGATTTCGAGCCATTGTTAGAGACTTTTTAAGAATGGATTTCTTGGGGGGAAAAATTGCCAATTCAGGTTGCACACTTCAGTATTCATCATACATGTATGTACATCCCCGTGATCTTATGTCTAACAAGATTAAAGATTTTCGTAATTATGACCTTTTTGATGTATCAAATTATCTTTTAAAGGTCTTAACAGATCCTGATTCCTTCTTCCTGCATCGTGTTTCTGTTATAACAGTTGTAATTTTATTTCCTACTGTTTTGTCGCGGTTTCTTCTTCTTGTGTGTGTATCTGTGTTTTGTCCTGCTGCCTCAGGAATTCTAATGTGTCTTAAAGAGAGTACAACTACACATTGCTTACATTTTATCTCGCTGTCTTTAACAGACATCTGTAACTAATTCTTAAATCCTATTTCGTTTGCCCCCACTATTTGGATTTGCTTAGTAATAGTAATAAACGATATTGCATATATTTTTATATGATGAAAGACGCCTGACAGTTATTTTTATCAATGGAGTACTTTTCTTAAAGTGGTTTTATATAACAATCAAGTAGACTTGATAATTTTAGTTTCAGGCTTAGCTGAATTCATTCGAACTGCAATTAAAACATCGAAAAAATATGCATCCAATTATGTCATTTTCATCTATGTTCGAATAAAATTGAAAGTACTAAAACATTAATATGTTCTTGGAATAAATGTCTACAACATTTAATTTATTAATAATTATTATAGGTTTACACTAATAAATTGTACTTTCGGTGACAAAACACGGATATTCGCAACATTTACAGGTTGTTTACCCCAGTATTTACCAGGTTAATTAGTGGATTAACTGAGCGGAACGGAGTCAATACTTAACTGAATACACTAATTAGCATACAGAGGAAGTCACAACTAAGGATACATTATCAAATGTTTTAACCTGGGGCTATTTGCCTTTTCGGACGATATTTGCTCTGCCGCTGCTTAAATACTAGACCGTGAAATTGGTCAATATATCGATAAGATTTGATACATTAGTGAAATTAAATTACAAGTTGTTTCAATCGAATTTAAAAAAATACATTTTGCATCATGGAGAATTAATCTATCTCACCATAAAACATTTTGCCGAAAATAACTCTACATCGAAAACATTATGTGAGTCAGCAATCAGTTCTGCTTTTTCTCTTAACTTACCAAATGCTACGTTAAAACTTGTTTCACAGTTAGATAACCCGCAAATATAGATCAAGTAGTTCAGTTCTCTGATTTTGATATCATGTATCGGTGTTAACGTCTTAGGGTTAAATATTTCTTTCGAGTATGGGAAAACTGTGCATGTTAATCAGAAAAAACTATACAGGACTTGAAATAGTGCGAGTTTTCAGATCGACAAATTGAAACAGATTTATCATATAGCATACCATTACGAATCGATATTTAATAATCCGTGATTATTTTTTTCTGATATTGTTGAAATGTGTACATTGAATTCTTCTTTTACGTATATGTTTGAATTACGATTTAATAAATCATAAGAAGATATCAGTGCTCTCATCAATGTATATTTGTTAGGGGAACGTTGCTCGTCATTTATTAAACGTTTGAGAGGTCAGACCGAGAGGTCAGAGGCGTCTATTAAAAAAATGCTGTAGTGGCATACCATGGAAGCGCCATCTGGTTATGTCAACATTGTCACCTGTGAACATGAGTGTATAGACTTTAACCAATCTGCCAATATAACATTTTTTCATTTTATAACAGTTCTTATATATATATAAACTATTAACCACGGGAAAACTAAAAATATCAAAAGTCAAATTGAACCCAAGACAATTAACATCTATTACCAGCAGTTGCTCCTATCTGTCGACCACACAACTATAAATTAACCAACAAGATGTTTCTTGTCAGAAAGGAGAAGTCTGAGAATGTTTCTAACATTCTCTGCCATATAGCAAGAAATTGTTTTAAAACCCAATCAATTACATCAAAGGTAACACGGTCTATATGAATTTCGTCGCTCACAATTAAACAGTTTGAAATTAATCGCAATTACAATATTTGAGTGTTCATGCAGTTTGTATTTATTTAACCTGTACTATATATACTTGTTTGTTGACATCAAATTAAAAAAAATGCTGAATTAGAATTGTAGCATTTAGCTCAAATCATGTAGAATCATCCGGTATCATATATTTTTCATTTAAATCGCTAGCTAGTCTACATTATCCGGTAGATAAGCGAACACGATAGTTTCTTTCTAAAATATTAGTTACTTCGTGATCTTCGTCAGAAAATTTTACTGTCACTTTAAAGTATAAATATGCAATAGAACGATACATGTAACAGTCAACTGTCCATTCCCCTTTGGTGTTGAATATAATTTACATGGTACGTAAGCTAGCCAAACAATTCTCTACAAAATAACTTACGTACCTTGTAAATTATATTCAACACCAAACATTTCTTTACAAAATGTTTGCCTAGCTTACGTACCTTGTAAATTATTTTCAACATCAAAAGAGAATGGGCAGTTGACTGTTACATGTATCGTTATATTGTAAATTTATACTTTAAAGTGTATATTTTGTACAATGTTGTATTTTTACTAGCATTTGGTTAATTCCCTTCCACCAGAGAAAGTTCATTGTGATGTAACGTACCCCCGGAAACTACCAGTTGTAGCTGACAGTTAACCGCCACCTCTCTAGTGCAAATTATGTTTATAAGTAACAGGTATGTAGGTAAGCTAACATACAATTTTCGATAATGTTTAGCTTCCCACTTGAGAAAAGTTCAACTTTGTGTAATTAATAGAACTACGTCTGTTAATCTCCAATATGTATGTTTTGTATACATTACACAGATTTCTCTACACAAGCAGGTATGTAGGGCAGAACAATGTTCGCCTAGACTTACAGAGCTCCGTTTCTTGCTGTTATCAAAATTTAAAACGTAGACATTATTTGATAGATATGCATATAAGATATGCATTTAATAGTATCTTTTTTTTCCTTGATTAGACCAAGTTCTTAAAAAAATGTATTTCTTTTGAAATACATGCGACATATCGTTTACGTTTTTTTTCAGCTTCGTAGTAAATTATAATTAAACTTCAACGTACTCCTATACTAGAACTACGTGCAGCCGGTAGTAAACGTTGGTTCACAAAATTATTCTATCCGGTTTCTTTGTCTATGGTAATTGATATCGCTGCTGCGCCTCCTTGGCACTAAGATTTCAAGCATCTAAACTACAATTTTCAAGATTAAACACTTACCTGAACAACTAGAAGTGCGTCTATAATGCCAAATTTATCCTTTTTGTAGTTTCCTGAAAAAAAGTAACGTGTATATAGTTAAAAACGGAATACTCCAGGTATACTCCTGTATTGGTTGATTTCTAATGTACTTCTACCAGCACATGGAAGAACCGACTGATAATTAACGCATAGCTAATGGATGTCCGCCCATAATTGGAAGTAGGCCAGACAGCAATAGATTTTACAACTTTTAATACCATTTAAAAAATATTTTGACTGTCTTACCAGAGTTTTTCGGAAATAAAATAAGAATATTCTTAAGTCGAGTATGCAGACATAACTAAAATCAAATCTATTTGATAACAGATCAAAGAGCGTGGGAACCTAATGCAAAATACCTAAAATTGACATTACGCGATACTTAAAATATGTGGGGATAAAAACGTGTCAAGAAGGTCCCAAACCGTGGACAAAAAAGGAGTACTTCGGTCAACAAGAGATACTATTTATCATCAATTTAAATAAATTGAACTGACACGGTGTTAACAATTCTATAAACAAGACTGCAACATTCCTATTTGTGATGATGGGAAATTTTGTTTACGTGATATCAGTAAAGTTAAAAGGCAAATGGCATGGATAGGTGGCGTAGCACACACAGCACAAAAAGTTGACCGTATAATGACAAAAAAAATAGAGAAGGCTTAACATCCATGACAAAAGGGGACGGAATTGACCACTGATGACAGATCACATCTCGAATGTGATTATCATAATACTAAATCGTTTAACGCTATATTTCGCTGTAGGTATTTGGATAACATTTGAACCTGTCCTTACTAGTTATAGTGTCCGCACTGATTGAAGGAATCATAATAAATTAAGGCAAGAAAAATATCGCCTTTCTTGTTTTTCTAGCTAAAGCTGTATTATATGAGCCTAGGGCATGTTTGACTAATAACCGTGCCGTTGTTGGATTATTGTTGAAATATTTAAAATTCTTTGACTTAATTAGAGAAATGAAAATGTTCCGTGAAATAGTCAAGACATGTACTGTGTACTTTTTTTGCTAATTGCAAATGCATAGTACCTCACCTCCCTAAAATGAGAGACATGGCCGTGCAAGGCGTCATGTGTAGCAAAAATTAATGTTACTTGATTTCCCGTCAGGAAATTAGTCATTGTACATAATTAATTTCAAAGGAATTACATATCATTCGCAATAAAATGGGGTTCTTTTAATTTGACTTTGCTTGCACTAACCGGTGCTCTAGAATTTGTTGTTAAGAAATTAGTTACAAACACTCCAATCATGGGCTGCATGGTGTTTATAAAAATTATACTACAAAATATACTATGGTATGCACTGTATTACGTGTGATGTTTCGTTTAGGTCCAACTGTAGGTAATAAAAACATTTTTCGAAGGAAAAAAACTGACCAAATGCAAATAACTAAAGAACAATGAACATTTCGAAACCCCGGCTTGGAGCGAACAATGCCCCCCCCCCGGAACAATGATAAAGAATTCGGATTTGAATCCACCTTACGGGCATATCCGGTTGGTCTCGATATCAAACTAAAATGGCGCCGCCCTCGAGAGCAAAAAATTTGCACATTGTTTAGGGATTATTCTGCAAAACTAATCATTCTGAACTGATAAAAAGTTTGATAATTTTACATAGCGCTTTCTTGTATACTAACCGGGGAAATCAAAGTTTGAATTTATAACGAATTACAACTACAAATTTTACTCAGTCGAACTAAACTATTCGTAGACGTAGACGGTAGAGCCTCCTTTTGTAATAAACTACAGTTAGTAACTTTTTTCAAAACTTCAGTTTTGTTGCAGAAATGGGTGTGAAAGGTTTGCAGCAATATATTGACGAAACTTGCCCTGAGATCATCAGCAGGGTTAGTTTACACAAAATATCAAAAGAATATCATAAGCAACATGAAAAAAATCCACTAGTGATCATAGATGGTTTAGGATGTCTTAGAAAATTCTATGGTTGCTTAGACTGGGTTTATGGAGGGCAGTGGAAGCAGTATGTACAAGAAGTTAAATTATTTATTGATGCATTCCACAAGGCAAGGATTGACATCATGTTCGTATTTGATGGATCTGTGGATAAAGTTAAACGAGCCGTATGGGTAAAACGGCGGAAACAGAATCGAAAAGAAGTTGTTAAAGTATTTAATGTAATTAAAGATACACAGAAGCAACCTAGTTATAAACAATTTATAATTCCAGTGAGTCTTGGTACATTTTCACATTTTCTTTTATCACAAGTTCTTAATCAAAATGTTCTTGTTTCTGTAGGAGAAGCAGATAGGCTTATATTTGAGGAAAGCATGCACCATGACTGTTATGGGGTTCTAGGTCAAGACTCAGATTTTTTAATATATGATTGTGGCAAATATCTGTCATTACAGAGTTTAGTAGTTAATAGTGCATGCAGCAGCAGTGTGAAAATATATGATAGGGAGAAATTAGCATCGAGGTTGAATATTCCGGTTACATATTTCCCAGTACTTGCTTGCTTACTTGGCAATGATATTTTATCCCGTACAAAACTTAGAATATTTCACCGTAAACTATTAGGATTACCACAGAATGGTTTTAGGTCTATAACTGCCACTGCATTAGTACCAAAAGTTGCAAAATTTATCAAGGAAAACATGACACAAGGTCAATATCTATACACTATTCAAATAATTTCAAAAGTTGTTTTTGAATGCACAGAACTACAGGAAACTTTCATTAATGCAGTGTTTAGTTATTTACCTAATGATTTTGTAGAAAAAATACAAGAAGAACAGTTACATGTGAAATTGACTTCCACTCCTAAGGAACTATCACATGTAAGTCCAAAAGAAAAACATATGAGCTGTACTGATGGTGTCTTTAAACAAAGACAATATTCTGTTGTTCCTACTGCTGACAATGAGGTTTTACTTGAAGCTCAGGAAAGACACAGAAACAGCATGCAAATGCCCCTAATATACAATATTTTAACAGGAAATGAAGTTGATAGTGGAGTTAGTTTAGAAGACGATTCAAACATAGACATACCATCATCATCGCTTGTCTACAGACCAATCAGACAAAGATTGTTTGGTTTATTGCTGAATGTTAAAAAGGAAACCGACTCTGATACTATTATTGCACAAGATCCTTGTATAGTAGCCTCTGGTTTCTCTAAGGTTACCTCTAAACATGCTGTTCGGCAAACAAAGAACCCAACAGGTGAAATGCCACAAAACAGTGCTGCAGTATGTTGCAGCTTAGTTACTGCCAATACAGCTAGCTCAGAAACTGAACAGTTAGAATCAGTAGGAGCTATACAAAGAGCTGGTACATTGACTTCAGGAGAATACAAAGCAGAATATCAAAGTTCACTTGTGCTTGGTGTGAATGCCGTAAAAGAGTGGTGCGTTTATGCTGGTAATGCACTGAAGGAAGCTGATATTATAGAAGCCTTGCCTATCAATGTTACAAGTTGTGGTAAGTATCTGGTGTTGGATTAACAAGTAGAATTATAGACAAAAGATTCTTGATCTGCAGTTATAAAACAAATCTTTGTTTCCTGCTGCCATGTATTGTACACACTAGTACTGTCATTTTCCCTGCTCCTCATCAGTTACAAAATAAACAGTAATTGTGACAATCTCATTAACCATGCATGTTGTCATAGATCATAATTCTCATTGCCCACAACAAAGAAAACTACAAACTAAATAACCTGTCAGTTACATAACTTTTTATTTCTCAGTTACATAACTTTTTATTATCATTAATCATGGAAGAGTGTCATTAACAATCTTTTAATTTTCCTAATATGGTCACAGCAACATCATGTGTATTGGTGATTTTTTTTACAGTTTTAAGACATAAACTGGGGTTAAAGAACACTTTTAAAGATACATGTGCTTCCTAGTATAACAGTAACACAGTGGCGAATTTACCATCGGGCACAGGAAGGTGCCTGCACCCCCATCCCAAAAAAAAGTAGAAAATTATTTTGAATATTTACTTGTAAATAACAATTTACAAAATATAAGAAATGTATATAAAATATTTTGTATGAAGATCATTCTGTTGAACATTTCTGAATCATCAGATATTGTTCAGTTGAATTTAGAAATATGAAAATTTTTCGGTGTACATAAAACAACTAAACAACTGTGATATCAAAGGCCATTTGCTTGGGTACTCTCATGTATAGCTGTTTTATATTTTATGTTATATAGTAGCGATGATATAGGTAGGTTACATATTTCCAATAAATGGGAAGTCTTTTGTCAAATGTTTGTCCTGTCTCTATTCTGAAAAACCAAGGCTATAAATATCCCTAATGAAAATTTATCAAGTTATTGCATATAAAAGTAACATTTTTTGGAAACAATCTATTTTAAAATTATGCCTAAGAAGGGTATAAGGATTAGAAAATAGCAAGTAAAAATCAAAACATTTCCACGGGAGGCCCTTTGGACTCCCCCTGCCTGAGGCAATGACACCTCCACCTTGGTTGAGCACCGCACGCAAAGCAGGCATGGGTCTGCAATCCCACTCCTCACTCGACCCAAAAAAAGTCTCGCTCCTAAAGAAATTGTTGGTTGGTATCTCTATAAAGGTATACTTTACACCATAATGCTGTACCTTATATGAATTAATAATCCTGTATCCGAAACAAAATCACCACCCCTTTCAGAAAAAACCTGGATCTGCCACTGCATTAACAGTTTTAGTGCATACCAGCAGTTTTACTGACAGAAATTTATTAGAAAAAAAAAGATAAGTTAATTGATCAATTCCTAAAATCATTACCAACACAGTTCTAAAAATAACAAGTAAACTATAAATTTATGATTAAATGCCACCTGTTTACTGTTAATTCAGGAAAACAATTAAAGGTACTAATTAATCAACTTTCCAAAATTAAATCAAATCTGTGTCATCCAACCAGCTGCTTTTCTATGAATTTATGAATTAATAACCAAATGTCTGTCCCATTTTCCAGAAAACTTATGTCATTGAACTCTCAGATATGTCAAAATATGTGGACCTAGTGTAACATGATAAACCACACATTGTGCAACTATATGTGGATCTGTGTGCAATTGTCAGCTCCCTGGAAAATTACCAGATTCTATCCTTTGTATTATACAGAACCCACATACAAAAATGTTTTATATATTTATTATATATTTATATTATTATATATAACTAAAATACATAATAATTTACTAATTATAGTGATAATTCTGGTAAGTGTAACAGTTGCATTGCTTAATTTTGTAATAATATCCAATGCTTTTTAAAGTATTGGATATTGGTACCTGGTATTTTAGTATTATAATCGTCTTACCTTGTATTACTTCTGGTTTATTTACAAAGTGCTATAAAAAATATAGAAAACTCCTTCACCAATATGCAACAAATTTAGGTCTCGTCTTTACTGCTACATACAATAAATGATACATAAATGTGGTCTTGGAAGCTGTTACAGCCTGTTTTATACCACACGCTGTTCAGGTGTCCTTGAGACTTAATATATTGTTTGGATGAAAATTTTTGAATGATGAGTGATTTGGATCAGCTGAGTTGGGTGGGATACCTGAGCAAAGCATCACATGCATTCATTCATGTTGTGATTACCCAGATTATAATCAAGTGGGAGTTCCATTGTACTGATAACAAACTGCAGGCACAAAAAAGTTGAAGAAACAAATAATTTGTACTCTGTTAGGTGAAATAGCACCTATATTTAATCTCTTTATCAATGAATGAAAATACAGCTATGGTGCCAAGGCATCAGTGATATCAAAGAATTCCTCATGCAGATCCCCCTCGGATCCAGCTCTATCATGATATACAAATTGTGCACCTCAGAATCTAGGACAATATATTTGGAAGCATTTATGTACTTGCATGCACTGTTTGTAAGGCTTGCGATAGTAAAATGAAGATTTGCCTCACCATCTATTTTCACATGGTTTTATATTCAGTGCACCCCCTGAAAATGTTGGTAACACCTGTTTTTGTAAAAGTTGTGTTTCAGCGAACTTCTGCATAAGAAGAATATTCTTATTACTATTGCTTGCCTAGATGTAGATCTATATATGAAATGTTACTATAGCTTGTAAATAATACTGGAATGTCACTAAAACATTTTGTAAAACTCTATATAGATTGAGTCATGTAACATATGATGAAGGTATGATGTGATCCCGGGGGGGGGGGTACTCGAGTTATTTTTTGGTGGGAGTGTGCAGCCGAGTTGAAAATTTTGGATTTGGATTGTATACTTTTTACTGTATTTTTTTTGGATTGCTTCCGTAACGATATTCAAATATTTGGATTGCTACCCGCTGCTTACAGCAAATAATTTGGATTAATTTTAGGTTTGTATCCATAATTCCATAAATAAATTTTGGAATTTGGTTTGTATCAGTCAGTTTGTGTAAAAATGGATAGCTATACTCAAATATTTTAAAGTTTTGGATTGCTACCCTAATATTTCACAAAATTTGGATTGCTACTCTAAAATTTCCAAAAATTTGGATTGGGTTTGCTACCGCAAGCTAAAATTTTGGATTCGGTTCCGCGGCACATCCCCGTAGTCAAAAAACCTTGAGTACCCCCCCGGAGATGTGATATGATATCTCACACAAAAATGCAGTAGATCACCTCATTTTTCAATTGAATCAATCTGTCTATTTAATTTCCTACTAATAATTTCTGTTGAGGATAATATAAAAAAAAAATTCACATTTTCTAGCATTTTCAGGCACTACGGTACATAGAGTTTGTGTGAATATCATCATTATGCTCTGCTGTTCATTGAGGTTCATAGATCATTTGGGCCTATCATACGAAACACTTGAATTAGGGATTATCTGTCACATGAAAGGGATAACTGGAACAAGAAATTACTATAGATAAACCATGATTCATGAAAAGCATCTTGCTAACTATGACTTTCATTTTGTG
>JAOXYB010047203.1:0-12177 GCA_028565635.1 Phoronis ovalis | reverse complement strand
TATTCACGCATATGAAGCTGCATTTACCCGACGATAAAGCGTTTTATGTCTGAGTCTACATCCTTATGTTATGATAAAAAATACTGCAGACATTACAGAATATGTAAGCAAAATAAATAATTTATCTGCTATTGCCTTGTAATATCGGATAACTGTTCGATGACTAGCGGGTGACTAGCAGGATATTATTTCTTATTTTGTGTCACATTCGATGTTAAAATGTATAGCTGCCCTATCTGATATCGAAGAATCCTCCTTTCATAAAAAAGGGTTTAGTCAAATATTTGACGTATGTAACTCAACGCAATGTGCTCTGTCAGTCGGATTATACTAGAAATTATTTTTTAATAAAAATGCTGTGAGAATATTTTTAATTTACAGATTGGTCTAATGGTTGCCATCCATAAGAATAAATGTAAGTGAATGCATAACTCCTCCAGAAAATTAGTAATTACCCTTTTTCATTATGTTATTTAAACTGTCATAGCACTTCAGCAGGCACATAACTAGTTCTAGACAAAATGGTTGTCCATTTTAGGAATATGCAAATTAGAAAAAAACAAGTGTGTTTCGATATAGAACGCATATTATCTACGTGGGTTGAATGTGAATCTCGGTGATTTTTCTAGGCTGGTAAATATACTGTTGATTGTGTCCAGAGGTTCGTCCTGATAATCTACTTTGAAGTTTTGAAGAATCTGAAATGATAAAAGCGAAAAGTAAAAAAAAATTCTAGAACTCATTGTATAGTAAGAACATTTACGAAACGCCAAAACGATTCCTTTCTGTTTTATTGTGTCTCCCTTCTTAATGGCAAAACTCAATAAGATACTCTTCAGTTTTATAAAGATTAAATTATATTTGACACTGCACTGGTGGAATGCGATTGTAAAAGTCATTGTGATTGTAAAAGTTCTAATAAGCCTCCGGAATATAAGCATTCCTCCTTCCCGGGGTTACTCAAATGAAATGTGGGTAATTATGCTTGTTAATGGCTTAAATCCTAAAAAACCTGATGGAAGAGGTTCGAAAAACGTACCCTTAACAAGAACTATGCCGACTGAAACTTTCGACAAGCAAAAACAATATTTGTTTTACTTAAATGGCTGGTAGTAGACTCTCACCGCGAAAATTGGACCCTTAGCTTGGTCTTTAAGGAAACTCCCTTTTCACGCGGTTTTTTTAACGAGCATATAGTTATCCATATTTTACACGAGTGCCCCCCCCCCCCCCCCTAGCATCCTACCTTGACAATCAATAAATATATTTCCTGCTCTGCAAAGCGCCTTCCTATACACGAGCGTGGACCATGGCCGAAAGGGAGAACGATGAAGGAAGCCGTATTATTATCAATTTTCATGCTTTGTTGATTATCTCTAAGCCAGCGTTCTGGGATAAACATCTGGGATTCTGGGAAGTATTCTTCTAATTGGCACATGGCGGCGCTGTTAGCCATTATCATCACCTACGAAAATTTAAGATGTACCTACAATCATATTACAAAAATGGCCGGCACATTGCATTTACGGAAGTATTGCATTGCATTATGTTACAAACTGGGTATTTAAAATTCTATGAACAAGAAATTTCAAAATAATGATTACAATGTAAAAAAATATTTTCTATGCAAAGTAAAGAAAACCTATACCTTTATGAAAGATTTCTAAATTTATGTATATGTACAATAATAAAGTATACCCCAGCAGGAATTCTGTATCCGTTCAAAACAATGTCTTGATCCAGCGTTCTTATCGATCCAAAACTCACTGGAAATGTTAACCTGAAAGTTTACAAACATTTGTATTAGAAACGGATTTTACTTCATCACCTATAGAGTTTCTTATCCCAATTTAAAAAAATAACTCATCATACAAAACGCAGCATAAATACATTTTTTATACACCGTTTTTATTACTTAAAAACTAGCAGTTGTAAGATTAACTGCTGGATGATTTCGAATGTATAGATGTAAAATATAATAGCAAATATTGAAAACATATGTTCAAAAAAGGTATGAATGAATGCCTATCTTGCAAAAAAAAGTTGAAAAGTTTTGGTAGCAGAACAGTTTTTGTCGCCATATGCATTTAGAGGCAAAATACCGACCCACTCGGAGAAAAAGTGGTTTTGCAATGGAAAGCTAGAATAGTAGGACCGTATCCGCATACATAATGAATAGTTTTCTGCTCGTGAGGCACTCACCTAAACGATTCTTTAACGCAAGCTTTAAGATAAGACATTTGATCGAGAGCTTGTTGGGTTAATGGACCATTGCTAGGAACAACGCGATCAATTTCTTCCACTAAATTTTTTAGTTTGTCTGGATTTTGTGTTAAATTGTATAGCACCACTGCCGATGTTTTCGCCGTCTGTAAAACAAAAGTGTGATCATGGCTTATACTATGATTAATATCTTCTGTGTGGTTTAAGATTATATATTTTTACTCGGTTTAATATAAGATGATATGAATTTATGGGTTCAGCGTAAATGTGCCTCCCCATACTAAATTGATGCATTGATTTATATTAAAAGGGAGGAGTTACCCGGGTCGACTTCGTTTCCACAAGAAAGAGTAACACAAATATAAAAATAGCCACACACTGGTCCTTATAAGCTGTTAAAAAAGCACCGGACTGTAGATTAATGTGCTCCCTTCGTGAGATTAGAACACTCGTCAAATGTAACTCCCTGTGATGAAATTCTCCCTTGACTACTGCATTTCTCTATCCGTCCTTTGAACGGTTCTAATGTGTTCTGGCTTAAAAAATGGTTATAAAATATTAATAAATATTGTTCTTAAAATTCTAGAACCGTATATAATACTAATAATAATACTAATAATAATAATAAAACTTATATAAAGCCAAAGCTTTCATTATAACTTACCGATTCCACCCCGGCAAAGAACAAACCCAACACTGCGTTAGCCGCTTCATCTAGAGTCAAATCTTTTCGCTGCAATAATGACATCAAAAAGTTGGGTTCACCACTATCTAACTTGTTGTTGCTAATTTTGTCTTGTATTCCTTGATAGCATAATTCTGTGTACTTAAAGCTCATACTACAAGAAAAGTATCATAGTGCCACATTCCAATATAGTGGATTCAAGGCATAACTTCAGAAAAATGAGTTTACGGTAATCACCTTTATATCAAATAAATCGATTTCAAAAAAACACTTGTTAGGTGTGAATCATTATTGCAATAAAATAAAATGTGCACCAATTAACGTGAACACAAAACTACTGATATTTAAATTATATATAAATTATAAAAAATAGCGAAGTTCATTTAAGACTCTTTGGTATCCTGAAAATTGTCTGCATTTTGGTAAATTTCGGGGTCACCTTTTCAGCTCTAAAAACACGTTTATATCTATCAGAATACTAACCTCCTAATAAACGTCCATATTTCTGCAAATTTGTTATATAATGGTGTCCTAAAGAATTTGTACCATGGAAAAGAAATCATAGTAGTTGAGACTATGTCAAATGCATCTTCCAGACCATTTATAAATTTTTCTACTTCTGGATCCAATTTATCGGCGAAACACTCTAGACGAGTATCAAAACACACAGCTGATATGGCTACAATAAATATGTTTGTTTTCATAAAAATATGCGAACACAGTAACCACAAACAGCAATTTACTTTTTACATGAGCCACAGATACCTCACAAATGCAATCTTCATATATTTATTTCTTACTACTAATATATGTATATATTTACGTACTGCTAATAAATCACAACGGCAAAAGGAGCACGCATTATTTATATTATGGCGCATTATAAACGTCATGCAGTTAACGGTGTGAAATTAACGTCGTGTAGTTGACGACACGAATTTACGTCAGAGCGTACGCACAGCGCCAGTTATAAGACGTTAATTTCGCACCGTCATCTAAATAACGTTTTCTTTGACGTTTTCGCGCCATAAACAATGCTATTGTGATGTATTAGCAGTGGACCAGGTAATTGTTTGCAGTATCAATCAAGTAAGTCCTAATCACGGGTTAAGATCCTCTACACCTCCCTTAAAACTTAATCAGATTGAAATTTATTGATAACACAAAAACGATGTCTTACTAAAATGTTCTGCAAAGCAAAAGTTAGTATTATTATACCTGTATTTCACCCAGTAAGAAGCTAGCCAACCAAACAATGTACTTCAGTACTGTAACGTCTTAGCTTATTGAAAGTATATTTTCACTCGACCTATATTATAACACATATGTACATACCTTCCGTTGTATATCTAAAAAGTTCCTTGTCAAAGTTTTGAATTTCTTTGTTTTCATCAATAAGCCTTGTCATGCGTTTGATAAAGTCATCTGCCACGTCGCCTTGTAAACCTAAATAATAAGCAACGGACGCTGGTCGCAACATGGCGCCTTGTACTTTTCGTCTTGTGTTGTACCATTTCTCGCCATTTCTGCAAAATAAATAATAAAATTATGTTACATTATTTACGGTCTTATAAGATACATGTACATTGAGGTGGACATATTTTTATTTGATATTTTAGTACGTTTAAAAGTGAAGAGATAAAAAATATATATGATAATGCTTAAGTTTCTTATAGTGTATACACACGCTATAATTAATTGATGTAAAGTAAGCGTAATCTGACAGTGGGCAAGATTAAACTTCACGATATCAAGTTAAGGCTAACAACACAGCGTGAAGACTTTCACCAACACATCGTTTCGTATGTATATGCATGTGTATGCGCCAGAACTGTGAAATCGCGACAATCCATAAACAATAATCAAAAACGTATACAGCGTTTCCTGTACCTATGCGCCCTTACCCTCCAAGCATAGGTGGCATGTTTTCTCTTTCTCCATACGTCGTCATAATGGCGGCTACTGAACCTCTGAACGGGTACTTTCCTTCATATCGAAACATGGTCATGACATCAGCGGGATCAAATAGATGCACCATTTCAAGAGGTCCAGCTTTTTCTCTAACAATTTTTCCATATTTGTGATATTTACTAACTTGAGCTTGTTTCAGTTTATTCATAGAATATGAACCTTCAAAGTACGAATATAGCAAAAATGTAAAGCAATATACAGAATCCCAACATTGTTGTGGCTGGTCGTCTGTGAAAATAAAACCCGTTCTACAGTTTATCAGTGGCTGCTTTGAACCTTTAATTTTACATTGCCAAAGAGAAATTACCAATTTTTGTATATAGTACCGATTGAAATAAATATGCGTGATCGCTTCGACTTAACCTTTAAATTGTAAATATTATATTTTACATCAATGTATGTAAGGTAAACATTTAGAACAATATTTTGTGGGAGTGGGAGTTAGAGTGCGAGTCTTTATATTAGTACAACAATACAGTAGTAGTGGATTTTTGCATGCATGGCGTGATCAATGCTTGTTTAATCCACATGATCACCTTGCGGTAGAAATAAGAAGCAACGGATGGACAATGCAGGCACGTAATAGGCCATCATTTTGTGCTAACTCATGTTATGATATTCTGTGTAGACTTGTAGTCTCGGCTTGTAGTACGTACTGTACCGGATGCTTTGATTATTTTTCATATTAAATTTTTACGGAGCTGGCATAAGGTAAGGGAATATGAAAAGTAAGAAAAAGCTCGTTACCAAACGGTTTCATGTACTGCCAAGTTGTACCAATACCAGGAAGGATACGTGGGCCTGGAATTTCTGTGTAAGGTTTAGCATCTTCAAGTTCTTGTTCAGTAAACCCTGCTAAAGTACTGCGATACCTCACAATTCGAAGTGAAGATCTTGATAGCCACAAAGGTGGCACTACACGTAATATCGATTCACCAAAAATGTAACATACTGTTGCCATGTTCAAATGATGTCCGTGTATATCCCGTATTGTTTACGGTTGTCTAATTAAATCGTGAAACGGTACAAGTGTGTTGATCCGCACCTGCAAAGTAATGTTAGGTTTCTCCACTCATTCGACACACTGTGACCTGATATCGAGTGTACTTAGTGATATGATTTGATAGATACAGATATGGGATGTATAGAGTCCAAACTGAAAGCTATGTATGAGATACTGAGATATAGGCAAACTACAGTATGACGTTCAAAGATTTGAATACTTCACGAAAGTCATATATATTAATACATTTTATTTCTTAGAGCATATATGGTTTACTAAATAATGGTAATTATAATAAATTATGAATATCAGTCTTTCATAACCCGTTCCATCCCAGTTCACATACGATCTGCGGTTTAAGGAAGGTATCCGTCTATAATTCATGCGTTGTTATGATTTGCACACCCTTTGGTTATCGACAGTAACCGGATGTACACTTTGAAGATTTGATGTAAGCATTATGATTATCTCAAGTTCAATATTAGCACTTTATAAATATCAAGATATCGCTTAGACATTGCTCTTTATTACTGTTATGAGCTGATCATTGTGGTGCAGTTGGGGTGAGTGTTTGTGACCTTTGGAAATCCGTAAAGTAACTCAATTTTCTGACAAAAAGAACCATAGAAATAATCTAGGTCGTAAATATTAGAAATATTAACGTAAATTAAGGCGATAATCTTCTTAATGGTATATTAGATAAATCCATGCTTAACGCACAGGTTTTGTGAAATACAAAAAATCAGTACTCAATTCCGGATACTCGAAGAAAGGTAAAGGTCAAGTTTATGCGCTATCAAACATTTCTGTCTCACTCTGACTAATATACGCTGCATATGTTATCCAAATATCGTGAAATATTTAGCCCCACTTAGGCTTATATGTTATTGTGTTCATATTTTATTAGCAAGTTCTTTTTAAAGCAATTTGATTAAATTTACATATAATTAATATTTATTACGAAATTGGGTTATCAGCCTTCTTACTTAACTGCTCAAAAACACTATCGTATAAAATGGAATGTAATCGCTGTCAGATAGTAATGGTTTCTACTGCACAGCTACATTACGTGTAGAAAATGTATTAGATTTATTGTATAGCTGGAAAAATCTGCTTTGCAATATTGTCGCGCGTGTTCGTAAAGTGCGTCTCCTTGCACATATCTGCACTTTGAATGTGTTAGTTTCAAAAGAAAATAGTAGTACTATTGCTTACGTAAAATTGTTATTTTTTTCTGTATACTATATAGTTGTGAGTAGACACATTCCTTAAAAACATCCAGTCTTTTAATGGCAACAATTAGCACGTAATGTTCTTAAAAGATTTTGATTATATTGAATTTTGCAACAAAATAGTACTGGCGGGTGGTTAACAAATTGCCGGTATCGAACGACACCGCGTATTGGCGGGTTTGTCTCAGTGTAGAACTAAACACAATATGTAACTAAATGCAGCTAGATACTGGTACTGATGTTGACTGGGCAATGTTTGCTAGAGAAGTTGTTGAAGAAAGCTATTTAAGAGAATTTGATAATGGGGAACAGATTAGGGGAAACATCATAGTAGACATTGTTGAGGACTCTAAACTTGGTAAAAGAAAATACAATAGCTAAGGGGCATGTGGTAAAAGTGCATTGATTTTTGGGGGGATAGAAAGGCCGGCCAATACACAGATAACTGTTTTATGATTACTGCACTAAATAGAACAGCCGAGACAAAAATACATTGCAAAGAGTTCCGTTAATTAGTTATTCAGATTGCTGGAAAGCCTATGACCGTCTGGGTCAAATAGGATACCAGTACCAACAATACATCATGTGTAATTGGTCAATTTTAAGGATCCTGAAAAAGGGGTTCATATAAATACGATCAAACAGGCCTGGCAGAAAGCCAAACATAGTGAGCGCATGCCAGAATTTGGAACTAAGTCAGGCCACCTCAGTGGTTCTAGTTATGTATCTGTGGTGTAAGCAAGCTCCAAAGGATATGATAGTCATTTGTTTTCTTTTTTGCAAGCTGCTGCCACATTTTATGATAGTAAATGTAATACTGAATGATACTGTAATTAAATATGCGTATAAAAATGAAAAGATATGAAAAGTGTTATTTATATAATATAACATAGAACAATTTTCAGCATACGACTCACTACAAATGTTTACATTTTATTTAAAAATGTAACACCCAGTTCACAATTTTCGTGACATAAATAGCGCGAGATGTAACACTTTGGTTGACAATGTATTAGTTATAACTAATTTTATTAACTTCAAGAGATTGTTGAAAATAAAATATTGTACCAACCTATGCAGCAACGAATCTAGTTTTAATGCCGTAATTTTACACGTAAAAAACGACCTCTTCTTATTTTTAATTTAGACCCAAACAATTTTAGTCAATGCGCGATATTTCTGTTGTTAAATGTGCATGGAAAATTAATTTCAGTTTTTTAGTAAAGAAATGCACTTCTTCCATTAACCTTGCCACGGAAATAACTTGTCCTTAAGTTATTCTTTCAATATCTATCAAATACAGGTCTAAATCACCAATATTTTTTTAATTACATAACTTTGAACTTTATTACACCCTTTTGTAGGATATTCGG
The DNA here is from genome assembly GCA_028565635.1 of Phoronis ovalis. NCBI lineage: Eukaryota > Metazoa > Phoronida > Phoronidae > Phoronis > Phoronis ovalis. The sequence continues at coordinate 3,690 of JAOXYB010047203.1, read as the reverse complement.
ATACAAGACAATCTTCTGCCTAAATTTAGTTGTTTCTAAATATTTAACAGCATTTGGGAAGTTATAAAATTAAAAACACAATATCCAAAGAATGTTTAATAAAATTACATAATTTTGTTATGCTATAACTTTTTAGTTTCTTTGGAAAATGTAAAAACTATAAATATTACACATTTTGTAACTGCCTTTGTCGGCACAATAACAAACATGGCGGCCTCCAAGGATCCGGCGTGGACAAATCTTCTATGAACAAAAGGTAAATACACACCTTTCCGTCTGTGTAATACAACAGTCATTAAGTAGGTTTTGTTTTTTAGCATTCCATGATTAGTTTTTGCAAATAAGATCAGCATTTTTAGTTTGATTTTCTTCCGCAATCCGTAATTTATGCACCTGTGCATACAGGGTTTATGTTCATGTTATTTATAGAGGCTCTTGAACAGGGATCTTGAGACTGCTTAGGTATTATTTTTTTTGAAATTGAAGGATTTGTCAAACTGTTGAGCCTTAATACATTTTGAAGTAATATAGATTTTGTGTACTTCTATTCTTAACATCTTTTTGAAGAGTGATATATTTATTTCGTAAGGGTCATGCTAACTGTTTAAAACTGCGTAATCCGCAGATCATGTCATGACCTGCTGTAGTTTTCATTATGTGCATTACACATAACCAACTCTATATTATTAAACTTATAGTGCCTGTCTGAAACTGCTTTACATTTAAAAGAATCCAAACAACGGGTAAAAATGGAAAGCAGCTTGCGGTGGGCAGCATATATGAAGCAGTATAGGGATCGAAGAAAAAAGTCTGAGAGTAAACTACCATCTGTCAACAATACTGATACACTAATACAGTTTTGAATATCACACATTTTAATAATACTAGAAGGGAATATATGAGGCAGTATAGAAGAAGAAAGTTACCACAGAAAGGGCAGATTTGTAAAGTTTTCACATGCTTGTTAAGAACCGTGTAATAAATTAATAAATAATTTTGAACATATCTTTTTCTGTATTCAAAATAGTTTTCTTAATTTGACCATTAGATGGCAGTACAACGCATTTACATGACATCTGATTTGAGAACAGGTTGTTAACATTTCTTAAAGTTAAGGAAATATTTACTCATATTTTTATAAAGAAATATGAGAAAAGGCATCTGCTTTATTAATATTAACCTAAGAATATATTATTAAAAACTAGATCTAGTTCTTAAAAAAATTAACTGAAAATCATTAAATTGTTGCCATAGACGCATTTTTGCTATTATGTAGAAGAATATAAATGTAACACAACCTCCAAGTTTCACCTTAAAATGTTGAACAGTTTTTACGTTCTGATTTTTTTTCATTTGAGGGGGAAAAGTGTATGCTATAATGAACATGTTACAACATTGCTCTGAGAAAATCATTTAATAAAAATAAAAATGGAAACATTGAAATGTCAGCCAGTCTATTCTGTAAAACTGTAAAAGTAAAAACACAAGACTTTAGACTTTGCCTCTCAGCATGCCACATCAATCATTCCAAGGCATCTTTCATGATCAGCCACCAGGTGTCTTACTGTCTTACACTTACGTGGGAATTAGCAATACTACAATCAGATAAATACATCATGGCGTCAGTTAAGGTAAGATACACATCGTGTACAGAATATGTTGAAATATACCCCGTGTACACGTTTTATTTTATTAATAATAACTGGAAAAGAATCCAGGAATGAATTTAAAGGATATTTATTATTGTAATAGTGTGCTAATAAAAGTGTTGGGTGAATAGGAAGAGTATAGGAACTATACCCCCCCGGGATACCCCCCAATCGTGCAAAGGGGTTTATGTCTGAGCAGTTTGCCAACCTTTCGATGTTAATGTATGCGGATGATATTGGTCAGGGTACAGATTTTAGTCTGGAGTTACAACGAATGTGAAATAAGTTACATACATTCTGTAGTACATGGGGCATGGAGGTTAATCTGGATAAAACTAAAATAGTAGCACAGCTCACCAGTCAGATTATCAAGAGCCAGTGCTAGACATCATGAACCAGGACTAGTTTCCGGAATGGTGGTAGGTACAGGAAGTATGAAAAGTGATAATTTAATGGTAGTAGTGTGTCAGTAGTACATTTTTACAAATACTTGGCCGGGATTATTTTTTACACCAAACTTGTGTTGGACATTGACCCAAGAATCCCTTGCTGTTAAAGTTTTAAAAGCAGTTAATTTAATCAAATCTGTATACTATAAATGTGATTACTTATCTTTTGACTTATTATTCAGTTTGTTTGATAAAATGGTGTTACCAATTTTAACTTATGGGGCAGAAGTCTGGGGCTTCAACACAAAAAATTGTATCGAGAGAGAACAAAGTCAGAAATTTTGTAAATTTTTCATGGGAGTCCCATCCAGCGCATGTAATGCAGCAGTTTTGGGTGACTGTAGTCGATTTTTAATATTTACTGTGTCACTGTGTAAGCTTGTTAAGTTTTGGATTAGATTATTGAGAATGGGTTACAACACTCACAAGAGCAGCATATCGGCTATGATTTATGAACTTGACTGCGTTGGTAGAAGGACATGGTGTACTGAGGTTAAAGATATTTGATTTCGATATAGTTTTGGCATTGTCTGGCTGGAACAGTTTGTAGGTAACGAGGAAGTGTTCATAAACATGTTTAAAGAAAGGTTACAGGATTGTGCTAGGGAGAAGTGGTTTAGTGACACTTCAAATACAAAAAAGCTACCTACCTATAAAGAATTCAAGACTTGCCTCCAACCTGAAAAATACCTGATTCATATCACAAATAATAGACTTAGGCCGAATATGGCTAGATTTAGATGTTCAGCTCATGGGTTGAATATTGAGAAATATAGGCACATAGGAATTGAGTTGGAATATAGATTATGTATGTTCTGCTTGAATAAATTAGGAGAAAACAGAATAGAACATGAGTTGCATTTTACTTACATCTGTTCTTTGTATAATGAAACAAGAAATAAATATATAGCTGCTGAGCATTGTAGTAACAAAACATTGTTTAGTCATGTAAACTTAATGAATAACCTGAATAGTGTATGGGATGTAGCCAATTTTATCACAAAAGCCTTTAAAATAAGAGAAGCTTATTACACATTCTCTTTAGCTGAGGAGTAGATTATGTTGTAAATGTTTATTTTCGTTTTTGCTGTATTCTTGTGTGCAAGTGAGGAGTGATCATGTTAGAAATGTTCTTTGTATTCTTGTTTACATTATTTGCTTGTGATGTATTGTAATATGGGCTGGAGGCCTTACATTACTAAAAATAAATAAATACATTTAATTTATTATACCCCAATCGTACCAATTTACCAAACAATGCGGTAGTTTTTATGCTGAATGGATGCCATGCAAAAATTATTAATAATTATATTCGACGCTGTGTACAGCATTCTGATTCTATATTAAAATATTATTGCTGGCTTGACTCTAGAACGAAGTCAGGAAAAATTATGTTGTGACGATTGAACGTAATCATTTCCAATATTTATTTTAAATATTTTTTAGTTATGTCCTCATAGCATAAATAAAATACGTAAAGCCGGTGTAATAAAAACCTGTGTCCGCGTGATACATTGTCCATCGGACACTGAATATCGGAAATTAGCGTCCTACAGACACTAAGTTTTGAAAATTAGAGTCCCACGGACTGT
>JAOXYB010047192.1:0-12178 GCA_028565635.1 Phoronis ovalis | reverse complement strand
TGGTATCAGAGACGGAGCGGAAAAATGTTATTTTTATGTCATTAGATGTCTACTAATTTATAAGTTTTATAAGTAATAAGACATAAAATAATTCACTATGCGTACTTTGGAACTGCATACTTTACATCCTACATGTATGATAATAGGAAAATTGTTTAGAATCACTTTTATTATACTGTATGACACGGAGAAATATGGACATTTTGGATTTAGAATAATATAAACTTAAACTGACAAACTAATGTAAATAATTATAGTATGTATTTAGTGTATACATATCTAAAAGAGTACATTTTGCACCTAAGAATATAAATCAAAACGCACGTGCTTGCCAGTGCCTGATATTTTATGATACGTATATATATGTACATGTCTAGACAAGATTTTTCAATTTCAAAATGGAAGGTGACCAGGTGTGCTTACGAGCACAGACCGTTTTACTGCAAGAAATGCGACACGGTAGTCGTGCTGCAGCAAAAAAGCTAGGTATAAGCAAGTCAATGATATCTAAGAGTGTTTTCCTTAAGAAAAATTATGGTTCGGTGTCAAGAAAGCCTGGATATGGGAATACCTTAGCGCTGCCAAAAGGCTGATTCGCGAAGCAAAGTACAAACGTGCAAAATCCAGGACCAGCCAGAAACTGATTTTTCGTGGTCTGAAAAGATCAAAGGAAACGGTCAGAAGGTTTATGAAGAGTGATCTGAAATGAAAAAGTTCCAAACGCCTACGAAAAATTAAAAAACATTAGAACAAAGGAGAGCAAGGTACAGTTTCGAAAAACTTCTCAAATTCTGGACTTAAAACGTTGTACTTCCAAAGAGGCACCCAAATAATCAGTTTTACATTTTAATTAAATAGATAAACTGGCAACGTGTGGGGTTTGCAGGAAGACAGTATACCACTCGTTCGTACTGTATAAAAGTAACTCGAAAATCACGATTTAGGGCTCGGTTTCAGCCAAGGGTGTATCGTACCTTCACTTTGTTCCTTAGGGAAAATGGTTACAGCTATTAATATGTCAAATATATTCTCCATATAGAAGAATTAACATTATAATTACCTTAGAAGACAATGGACTAACTGATAAATGAAAACTTGTTGATAATGTTTCTTCAAGATGGTGCACCTGCGCATACCAGTAAATTCGCGCACAAGTGGTGCCCTGGTTATTTCCTAATTTGCTTTAAAAAAGATGAATATCCAGTAAATTCACACAACTTAAACATTATTAAGAATGTATGAGGTTTTCTGAACAATAACGTTTACAAAGATCCTACACCTACAACCATAACACAGTTAAAAAAGCGCTTACAGCAAGTTTGGAGAAAATTAACACCGGAATATCTGACGAAATTCCATGCTATATAGACCAAGTTAAAGCCGTGATCACTGTTCACGGAGAAAACACAAAATACTGAGAATAAATATCATAATTAAACGTAATTATTGATAAATAATACAATGTGGATCACTAGAAAGCATTTTATTTATTTATATATTTTCTGCAACAGCACAAAAATGTCCACCCTTTTCCGTGTCATACTGTATTCTTTGTAGTGTTTGATTTCACCATTAGATGGAGCACTGCAACTGTACGTTGTCTTGCCGCTAGGCTCTTTTTTTGCGATGACACATTGTGCCACTTTTAATACCTTCAAACTACTTTTATATACAGATTGCAACTTTCTCAAGAAATCAAATTTTACTATAATTGTTCTTCACTTTATTACACATCAAAAAATTGTTTGCTTCGCACACGATACGTCCAGAAAGATTTGCAGGATTGGCTAATAATAATTTGTCTTCAAGTACAACCATATCTTCGTTACTATTGTTCTCATCTGAAATGCATTTACCTATCCCTAGTCAATAGTGGTTTATTATAATTGTTGTGATATGCACATTTTTCGCATAAAAAGTTATAAAATATTATTATACTGAAACATAGAACATGGAATTAGATGAAAAACACAATGAAGCAGCTACTCTATACAGGTAGTAAATTACCCCAGGCTAATGATAAAAACATTATGAATTATGAAATTAGATGAAAAACACAATAAAGCAGCTACTATATACAGGTAGTTACTTATCTCAGGGAATAGAAACATTATGGATTATTGTCTCATAACAAATAAATAAATTATAAAATTAGTCTGCATTTTACAGTATACAAAATTTCACCGCAGGGTGGAATTTTGTTATATCAAATCGGTTGGTCCCAGTAGATAGCTCACACAAATAATAGTATACACTTCGTTATTCTTTTGATAACATGAACTCCAAAGTAATCATTTATTTAAAATTTTCTTTAACTGTTTATTCAAGATGGCCGTGTCACCCTGAAACTCGTATGTTATTCTTAACGTTTTAGTGGGAGAAAGGTGAGTCATACCATACCCAGCAGAATTTCAAATTTTAGGATTTTGAATATCCTGTTTTGTAAATCCCCATTATAAGTTCGCTATAGCCGTCTGTAGCTCAAGATTTGACCTCAGCGGGTATCAGCCGCGAGCAAGAAAACCAAATATTCTTAGTTGTGGTAGTTCATCATACAATGAACGTGATCGGGGTTCCAATTTAATATTTACGCACATCTAAGGATGCCGTATCACTGCGAATACTTTACTCATCAGTATCGTAATATACATGCGGGTATGCAAGCATGCATTGAAAGTTATTGTTTGCAAACTGATAAAAAATAATTATTTATAGAGCTGTTATTGTGAAGTACGAAGTATATGCATTAAAAATAATCGACCCAGGTATCCCTTACTAGATGCAAGAAATATATATAATCGAATGTCTTTTAAACCTGCGAGAAATCAAACCGACATATATAACTGCCTGGGTATTTCAACAACAATCGTTTAAAGATATCCTACTCTTCGTCCCACAAATGTGTATATAAAACAAACTTCACTATATTTTTTTGGGAAATAAATAAAAAATATAAAACATTACAAAACGTTATTTTAGAGTGAAAACGGGATACCCGCACCAAAGCGTCTTTTATATGTAAGTATGTTATAGAATGCCATGCTATCTCCACAACTATACATTATATATAATGATAATATATTATTTTTTTTTTAAATTCTGCTAAAAAAAGATGATATCATAGTTATGGAGATAGCACGACATTATATAATATACTTATATAAACATCTCAAGGACATTTGGCATTTTGCTTGTAAATCCACTTGATGAATTTACTTTATTTCTGATCCTGCATAAATTAAGTTTATTTATTAATTATAGGAACATAAAATGTAAAGTGTATTTTTACTCCGTGACAAAATAAATTATTAATGGACAATTATAGCAGTGATTTGCGAAACAAGAACATTGGTAAGGAATCGCAAATTTGAAAATTATGAATATTGAATCCTGTTAGGTAGTACATTACTCAAGCTGGTAAATAATGTTTCCAACTTTTTTCCAGTAAAACGTTAAAATAACAAATTACGGGTGACACGGGAGAGTGGGGCATAATATAATAAAAGTATACGTTTTTGGAAAGTTATTAAAATAGTGATTTTACTTCATTTGTCTCTCAATTGATTATGTAATCAGTAAACATTTTTGATATAGAGATATTTTCTTTATTGTTTTTTTTCCTGTAAAAATATATCACTTTTTAATTCTCCTAAAATCATATTAATTATATAATCATGTGTCAGATAGAAAAAGTAAATTTTCATTGTCATCAAGTTACTACATTTCAAAAAATGTATACTTGTGCTCTGTTATTTCTTCATTTGACTGTACAAAATTTGAGAAGAATTAGTTTGTAAATTAGTGGTGCTCAGGCTGTTTTCTGTATATTATTATTATTGTAAAATCTTTATACATTAAATTCTGATTGTATATTATTTATACGTATGAGCAGAATAAACCATTAAAGCTCCTAAAAAGTGTCAATACTCATTTTAGAGAAATATATGCAATTGTATTATATAAGCAGTTGTATATATTAATATACCTGGGGGGTGATATTGGATATTAAAATATTTTGATACTGAGTAAAGATTTTGATACCGGGTAAGGATAATGATCACGTTTTACCCATAAGGAACTGGGTTCAAGCTACTTTAAGGGGAATACAGCCTTAACATACTTTAAAGTACATAACTTCCGTAAATTTCGACAAATTATGGGAAGTTGGGTCTGGGAAGTTGGGTCATACCTGGACAGAGACCTAGTTGTTGACATTTTCTAATTTAATAAAAATTAAATTAACTATTTATCTATATTACAATATGCTTAGATGTGAAATAAACAATATTAGGAAATCAAACTTTACTGGTGCAGACAGGAAAGCATTTCAATGTTTTCAGTTAAGGTGAGGTGTTAGAGACTTAGCAATGCTACAATATAATATTTGATGATCTGAAACCCGAATTGCAATGGTTTAACACTTATATTCCCGTTCTTTAACTTTGGAGACAGCAAGTTGGCTTTGACGAAGCCGCCGTAAACTACCCTAACTACCATTTAAATAATAACTTTATACATTGCAAACATGATAAATAACATAAAATATATGTAAAATGTAAGTGACAAATGTGTTACGCTGTTATTTGAGAGAAAGTACAAAACAAATGTATCAACAAAAAAATATTAACAATAAAATTCTTAATATTTACCCGTAAATCTTTATACTGTGTGGAATAGTCTGTATATATTATTAATTTCTCTGTTGATAATGGTGAAGTCAACCAGTTTTGTAAAAACCGGCACATGCGCAGTGAGTATGTCCTTCAATTTGAACCCAAAACAGACAAACTGCGCATGGCCGAAGTACATCGTATTTAGCACGAGGCTTTGTTGACATACATGTAGTACCGTTTTTAGGGGGGGGGGGGGGCGGGACGTTTTAATTTTGTGTGGTTTTTAATTTAAAAATGTGGTACTTGCTGACTGAAGGAAAAAAATTCCAGAGACTGTTACATTTTTTTTTAAATCAAAATTTAAATTTGGTCCTATTTGCCACTGCCATAAGTAGATTTAATTCTAACGCGATTTTCTCAAAATCATTATGTTCAAGTCTGCATGTACAATTGAGTGTGAAAGTTGTGCGCTCACATTATGAAGAGGTAATAGTTCGGGGAATGCTGCTCTATTTTATATGCGCATGGACGTTATAACGTTTTCTTCTGCTGAGTTGGATGGGGAGTATAATGGTGTACTAAGGTCGCATGCTCCCATGCAAACGTTCTGTACCCGGGGCGGGGGTATTATCATTCAAAGTCACTATATATACGTATGTGCCGCCTTTTTTCAGCTCCAGCATTTACCATAGGGTATATTTTTCTCGCTTCTCAAAGCTTTATTTACCACAGGGTATACTTTTCTTGCTGGATATGTGTCGCAGGGTATATTTTCAAAAAAAAGTCATTTACCACAGGTTGTATTTCTTGGAAAACGCATTTACAGGTATGAAAAATTAAGGTTAGTACATTTTTCCATATTCATTGACCACAGGGTATATAATTTACAAGTGAATTTTACACAGGGTATCTATTTCGGGAGAGTTATTTACGACAGGGTATATTTTTCATTTACGACAGGGTATATTTTTGGTGATCTTCATTTAGTACAGGGTCAGGATTTTTACCCTGGGCCGCACACACCGTCAAGTACCCCCCGGGGTTCAGTGCCATAAAAACTGGAACACCATATGCAGCAGTTTATTGATAAGGGTAAGTGTAGCAGTTTATTGATAAGGGTAAGTGTAGCAGTTTATTGATAAGGGTAAGTGTAGCAGTTTATTGATAAGGGTAAGTAGTGTAATTATATTCATTTCCTTCTTCACATATCTAAAAATGTGAACATTGTTTAAATGGGTAAAACAACGATCATTGACAGAGATGTGAACCTTTAATTAAGTAACTACCTGAATGTGCACATTGAATTTAAACAATAATTTCAAGTTAAAATTATCTCTGTTATCTCTACTACTAAATTTAGAAAAATAATTTTAAAATTATCTCTATACAGACTTATTTTAGAGTCTAATTTTAGTGACTTACTCCCAATTCCAATTCTGCTAGTAGCAGACTTTATACCGTGTCGAAACACAATGTCGTTAAAAGTTTTTCAAATGCATTTTATTTTCTGCAGACAAACATCGCCCCATAATAATGTATCACCCAAGACTGTCCAGATAAGTTGTATCATAATACTTATAATATTTGCCGACTTCTACCTAAATACATAAACGTTTCCTGCCAACATCGTAGTACGTGTTCCCTGTCGTCAATATACTATACAGGCTATAATATAATATCGAAGTTTAAATTTTTAATGCAGTGTTTAATTTTCATTATTAAATCTAGAGAAAGCTTATTATAATTTTTGAGATCACTCTTTTAAGAACTTACTATTGTTTTGTAGAATTTCCAACAGTAACAATTCTACATTGATTTCCGATGAAGAGATTACAAGAAACAAAACAATTATTGTTTTCATATTTTTCAGAATACGAAAATACAAACCAGCGCATATGGATTAGAAGGGTAGCAGACAGGTAGGTGTAAAAGTCTACTTAATCGTAGGGTGCTTTCCTAAAATAATATGCTATAACGCTTTTTAACCATTGAGTGCTCTTTACCAAGGATATAATTTTAACTATATGTGTTACATAGAAATTGTAACATAGACTCTCAAATTGATACTTTGTTTCCATTGGGTAGATATGTGTTTTTTTATACAAATTATAAAGTACACGGCCTATAAGATATTCTGAATTGAAGGAAGGTTTAATTTGCCTTGAGAAATACTGAGAAGACATATTGTATTTCTTAATTTATTTCAAACAATGCTTATTTGAAAGCAGGTATATTTAAGACAAAAACTCGTAGTGATGGTTAGAAACTTCTTTTCAACAGTTGGACTAGAATAGTCTCCAAATAGCGGAATCGTCTCTCGATTAAATAGCATTTCAGAATCATCAGCCCAAACGGAATTAATTTACTATAAATTTATGGAATTGAAAAAATTTTAAGTTTTAAATTTAAAAGTTTAATTTAAAAATTAAACTTTTTTTTTACATTTCAATAAAAAATATTGATATGTTTGAAGTAATTTTTTAAAAAAGCTTAAATATATAAAAACAGTTTTTATTTTATTTCATAAGAATAAAAATAAATTTTAATATTTTCATACTTTTAACCTTTTTAATAATAGTTGTAATTATATATTTTTATGCTTTTTTATTATTTAAAGTTTTATCAGTATAGATATATATATTTTTTTTAAATCAATCTAAAATTATTTTATGTTGTGACAATATCTTCCGGAGATATAAAATAATGCTGATATATAAATGGAAATTATTAATATGATTTTAGGAGAATTAAAAAGTGATATATATTTACAGGAAGAAAAACAATAAAGAAAATAACTCTATATCAAAAATGTTTACTGATTACATAATCAATTGAGAGACAAATGAAGTAAAATTACTATTATAATAATAACTTTCCAAAAATGTATACTTTTATTATATTATGCCCCACTCTCCCGTGTCACCCCGTAATGTATATGTTATTTAAACATTATTTACCAGCTTGAGTAATGTACTACCTAACAGGATTCAAAGATTCATAATTTTCAAACTTGCCATTCCTTGCCAATGTTCTTGTTTCGCAAAGCACCGCTATAATTGTCCCTTACTAATCTACTTTGTCACTGAGTAAAAATGGGGAGAATTATGATCGCCTGTAAACTCATCATTTCAGATATCTAATGACCGCGGGCGCATTGAAAATACGAGGATTTTTAGGTTTTACTCATCAAAGGAGCTATTAGAAAAATGTATTTTAACTATATATGACCTAATATCTTACTTATGATGCAAAATGGGCTACTAACATGTAGACGATAACAGTATATGATTGTTGTAAAAATTCTTCGTTTATTTTAAATATTTCCTATATACATTAGGGTTGATAAATATTGATCTTTTCACTATACTTTTGTTCATTTTACTGATAAACCACTATGACAGATCTGGGTGGTAAAAATATTTTTTAAAATATGTAGAATGAGTAAGTTCAAATTTGACAACAATATAATTATTCCCGACTTGGTTCTAAAGTCAAAACCAGCACCTATAAACCTTTAACCCTATAGAATTAGAATTTTTCGTATAGAGTCTAGTATAATTATTAATAATGTATGCATGTCATCTATTCACCATAAAACTACTGTGTCGTTTAATTTTATGTTCCTATAAATAATAAATAAAGTTAATTCATGCAGGATAAGAAATAAAGTAAATTCATCAAGTGGATTTACAAGCAAAATGTCAAACGTCCTTGAGATGTTTATATAAGTATGTAATAGAATGCCATGCTATCTACATAACTATAAATTATATATAATGATAATATACACAATAATGGTAATTCCTCTATATGGAGAATGTTTTTGACATATTAATAGCTGTAACCGTGTTCCCCTAAAGAATAAAGTGAAGGCAAGGTACACCCTTGGTTGAAACCGCGCCCCAGATTTTCGAGTTACTTTTAACAGTGCGGACGTGTGGTATGCTGTCTTCCTGCAAACCACCCCCCGTTGTCAGTTTGTCTATTTAGAATGTAAAAATAATTATTTGGGTGCCTTAACGTAAAATACAACGTTTTTAGTCCAGTATTTGAGAGTTTTTTTTCGAAATTGTACGTTGCCCTCCTTTGTTTTAATGTTCTTTACTTTTTCGTAGGCGTTTGTAACTTTTTGACTTTTGATCATTCTTCATAACCTTCTGACCGTCTTCTTTGATCTTTTAAGACCACGAGAAATCAGCCTCTAGCTGATACTGGGCATGGATTTTCCACATTTGTACTTCAAATCAACCTTTTGGCAGTAACGGGCAGCGCGGAGGTCTTCCAACATCCAGGCTTTCTTACTACTGAACAATCATTTTTCTTCCTGACAAACCACTTAGATATCATTCACTTGCTTGTACCTGGCTTTGCTGCAGCACGAATACCGTATCGCATTTCTTGCAGGAAAGTGACCTGTAATCGTAAACACACACTAGGCCTGTCACCTTCCATTTAGAAATTGAAAAATGTCAACCAAACATATACGTATCATAAAATATCAGGCACTTGCGTTTTAATTTATATTCGTAGGTGCAAAATGTACTCTTTAAGATATACAATAAATACATATTATAATTATTTACAGTTTGTCAGTTTAACTTTAATCTAAATCCAAATAATGTCCACATTTTCCAGTGTCATTCTGTATAATAAAAGTGATTCTAAGCAATTTTCCTATTGTCATATATATATGGTTCTAAAGTACGCATAGTAAATTATTTTGTTTTTGTTACTTATTAGATATCTAATAACATAAAAATAACATTTTCCCGCTCCGTGTTTGATACCATTTGTAATTTCAATATTAAACTTTGTTTTTTACAGTTAAACTCGCTTCTATAAGATGCTGCTGCTATGTGCGATAGCCGCAATCCTGGTAAAGAGACTTTGGTATGTACCCAGTTCCGCGGATTGATAATGAAAACACAGATTTATAGATAAATTATGATTCTTTTTTAAATACCATTAATCCGTTAATCATGAAATAAAATGACAATCATGATTTACCAAAGAATTTTATTTTATATTATTTTCTTATCTCCTGAATGTACACTTGAAACTAAGACCGTCAGTTTAGATAGTGGATATTTTAACGTTTATCAGAAAATATTAATATAGATAGTGCTAAAGAAACAGCTGCAAAGAGATAAAATGCTTATAAATGTTCCTGTACATGTGCTTATAATCTGTTTCGTCACCAACAGGGACCCTCCTACAACGGAGTCTGGCAACCCTGTACGGCACCCCAGTGAGGATTTAGAGGACGATAATTTTTAATGATGGTAAGTAATATTAAATGTGTGTATGCACGCGCATGTGTGCCCTTTTTTAATGTCTAAGGAGAATTTTGTGGGGGGACCACTTCACCTGATGCGAATTCCATCACTCGATAATTAAGGATGATGGTTTGCACTCCATCTTCAATAAATATGGCTGATGGTATCTTCTGCATTGCTTCTATGCTGTACAGAATATATTCTAACGCAATAATACTATGATATATTTGCTCCCTGTATTTATAGGTTCAGATATATGCTACTGTAACAAGATTCAGATATGTGTTTCACATTATATTTAGGGTAGGATAAGGCTAGGGTTAGGGCAGGGTTAGGGTTTTAATTATTAATGTAGTTACGTGACAAAAGGGTTAGCAAATCAGTGGTCAGGATCTCAAGCCTTCGTGGCTTAGTGGTTAATGCATTCAATTTTTCATTGTTTTCAGATACCAATAGCGCAGGTTCGAATCCACCGGGATATGATTACTTGTAATATGAGTTATTTCTCTTGCAGGTATCATTATACTGGGTTTACTAGAGTATTTCGAAATAAAAAACAATAACAACAATATTCTTTAAACAGTGTTGAAACTAAACCATCAATTCTCATGCAACTAGCATTGATTGTATGTCCTATATTATACAAAATATATTTTATGGATTTGGCCCGTCGGACTTTTTCAAAAGGGGGTTGCGTTTGTGGCGTTTTGAGACTTACCGATTCGAGAAAATATCAGTCCAGTAACCCGAAAAACGTCTCCCTGCTGCCAGATACAATTCACATGCGAAAAAAAGGGGGGTGCGTTCACCATTTTAAAAAGGGGGTGCGTACACATTACATTGATGGTTCGCGCCCCCCCCCCCCCATCTGACGGCGGCCATGAGGCTTTACTTTTGGATGATGGCGATCAGTACTTAGTAGGTCAAGGTGTTCATGAACTGATCATGAAAGGGTTTGTTTGTGCTGCCTTGTAGAAATGGCGCACAGTCTTTGGAAAAGATGATGTATATAATTTTAATTAATTCTTAACATATTCTGTGAATACAGTTTTAAATTAAAAGTGTTTTTGGTTATGAATTTTTGTTAAATAATTAATTTAGTTTTTAAGCAAACGAAAAGTGAACAGATTCTTATTCAAGCATTTATTAATAATTCAAACATAATTTATTATAATTTACAATTTGGTAATAACACATTAAAATAGAAGAAAGCTGGTAAACCAGATAGTGAATGATACAACATTTACGAGTACTTAGTAGGTCAAGGTGTCCAAGAACTGAAAGGATTTGTTCGTGCTGTCTGTAGAAATGGCGTACAGTCTTTGAAAAAATAATGTATCTAATTTTAATTTAATTATTAACATATTCTGTGGAATGCAGTTTTAAATTAAAAGTGTACTACTTATATGTCTTCTGTTCAGTTTATATCAATGGTTGACCAGAAATATATACTGTAACATAGTACCTCACATATTCTACAAGCGCATGTTGCTGGCGAATTAATATTATAAAGTTATTTACCTAATATAAATTCTAAAAAAGCTGCGTCAGGCTTTTAATTCTTAAACTCTACAATTTACTTACACAATCGAAAAATGCTATAATCTTATTTTTGCAGCGCTACAAACAGAAAAGTGCCTATAACAGTTGCTAGTCAAATGTTTGCTTACAATCATTGCATTTAAACAAAAGTAGCTAGGATTATGTCTCCTGTTATTTATAGCTTATAAGATCAAATCGTTTTATTGCAAACCTTCGACTTCTTCTACTAATATACGTAAAGATGTTTCATGTCCTGTGTAACCATCTCCTAAAACGTAGCGGGGACATTTTCCAATATGAAATCCAATTTTAACTGCGCCTTGAGGAATACCGTAGCAAATTCCAGTCACTGTATAAATATAAATAAAATTGAACCTAAAGGCTACACCCAAAGTAATACATCGTTTGTATAATAAAGCAGATGCTATTACCGTAATAAATCCCTAGTAAATATTAAATATGTCGAACTCTGTACATCTTATCTGTTAATTGGAATTGTATTCGTTATTGCATGGTCAATTTGGACACCTTCATTGCAAAAGCCAGTATGTCATTTGTCATACATAGGTGTTTCAGTCATTACCCGACAGATTCATAGATACCCGTTTTGTTACAATTTTCAGTGAATATATATAAATTGTTCCCTGGCCATATAATTGATAAAACGTGTAATTTCGAGTACGCACTTTATGCGTTCAAAAACTTGTTTTTACGAAATGAGTTCAATGCCACACGTAGTATATACAT
>JAOXYB010047170.1:0-12181 GCA_028565635.1 Phoronis ovalis | reverse complement strand
TATATATATGATGCCGTAGTGTGTGTAGAAAGCGTATGTTGGCAATATTTTCCATTGGCCCCTGAGCAGCCATGGAAACATCTCTATTTGCAAGGGATATAATTTCGCAAAAAATTAAGGCAATCATAATTTGATAATGTCATTTTGTATAAAAAAATGAGGCATTGTGTCCAAGCCTAGAAGGTCACTCAGTTTTCTGTGTATATCTCACTAATCCCACCTAGTGGTCTGTTATCAGAAATCACACACAATTAAAGTTAATGGGTTAAGACTACACGATATATCGAGAGTAGGCATGAGACATGATTATCTTTATTTGTGACGGAACAGAATTTTTCGAGAAGAGTTAGTCTCTTTACTAGAAGACAATACATTACTATTGAGGTGGACTGGAAAAAAACTTGATTATATCATTATAGTGCCATGTGACCCGAAAATAGTGCAAAGTGTATTAATGTGCATTTTTTCTTCCTTTTCCTCCCTTCTTCTTTAGAATTGGCCGTGTTGATCACTTTTACTTAAAACTGGGTGTAATTTTGCTTAAAATGACAGTAACAGAGTTTAGAAATGCCTGTTTCTATTAAAAAATGATGCGATTCTTTAGTGGAGGAGAAGCCTTCAAACCTGATGAAGCTGGGGAAAAGGTTTCGCATTATCTCACCAGGTACTATGTATTATAGATAAAAACTTAATTAGCCAAGCCAGCACGAACAATTAATTCTAGGCTAGACATAATTATCTTGATTTATGACTGGAGAAAAGTTGGATCGTAACGTCAGGCAAGATATTATATAAAGATTTATTACCATTGAAGTAGATGGGAAAATTACTTTAATGTGTCCTTATACCATCTGAGTGAAACTATTGCATAACTGGCATGTCGCCCATTGAAGGAATTTTAATTTTTGTTTAAATTAAACTTGCCTGTTGTTTACTGTGTATGAGAAAAAAATCATAAAACGTTTTCTATGCTCAAGCGGAAGCAAGCACATTTATTTTACAATGCCAAAAAGTTAGCTTTGACAGTTTCTTATATACCCGGGTAATGAAACAATTCCTAATGCATTATAATAAAAGAATTGCGTTTCGCAAGCTATACAATTGTTGGTCCGAGATCCATTAAGTATTTGTTCATCTTCGTCTTTATTCTTCTTTTTCAACCATGACTTCATCAAATCAGCTAAAAATGATGAGAAAACATTATATTTATATTGACTTACGCGCGGTGTAAATGTAAATGTGAAGCAAGGCACCATGTATAACCAGGTTTTTATTCTAATGACCACGCGTACGTTTATAGCATGATAAGGTAACCACTAGTAAATTACCAACCGTATACTATTCTCCTATTATCTTTTTTGTTTTATGCCAAATGGCAATACACCATCAAATAACAATCACTGCACGCTCACAAAGGAAAGAGAAGTGAAATGAAGACATCCAAGTAAAAAAGCAATCTAGGTGGGCCATTTTGACAACGGAGTTGTTTCGGGTAGACGGTATTGCCTCATGTTATAATGCTTTATAAAATATATTCTTCTGGTGGTCTCCGGTAATTAACCACTAAGGACTTTTGCTGCTAAGCATGAAAACTCGGTCGATGAGCAAATGACCAGGTTTTCTTGAATTATCAGTAATATTAGGAATTTCCACGAGTAACAGCTACTATAGTTGAGTTTAAATAGTAAATTGCTGTCGACTCAAGTGAATGAAACAATTGGCTGAGTCTTTTAATTATACTGCATCTCACTTTATATTAAAAAATAATGTAAAAAGTATTGAAAGATAACTTACTGCAGTACTATGGACAAACTTTACACAAGTGAGGGCAATCCGATGGTGCATTGGAATATTGCTTGCACTCGTAGGACCCCCATTTAGCGCAGTAAAACTTGTCTTTCATTTTACTACAGTCCACTAAAAAATACAATATTGTAAACGCTGTGAAGCGGCTTTACGTGTATTCAGCATAAGAGCATAATACCAAGTATCTAACCGTAATGTACAACTCTTAACAATTTATACATTGCATATCATCCAAGATATTAGAGAAAAAATGAAATACAGTTTTGTACTGATATGGTTGCATTTTCATAAATGCTTTTTCTCTGTTTTGTTTATTTATATATATTGTACAACGTTTTGCAAAGGCTTCAATTCTATACCGAGAAGGACTTCTGACTACTTCCCCCTACCCCGGTGTCCAGTATATGAGACAAATACTATTTAAGTTTCTGTGAAGAGTGGACCCATTTCTAGAGATTCCTTGAAGAAAACCGGATCCCCGTATTCATCGTAAAAGTAATTGGTCCCCTGGTGGCTTATTAGCATTTATATAGATATACTCACTTTTACATTGGTCAGGATCGAAGGTGTCGTCTTTACACTCACACGTGCATGTGTCAGCTTTCAATTTACCGTCATTAAAACAAATCTTGCCACCGCAATCTAAAAGTAACATCCGAAGAAATGTTATTGAACGGAATTATATTGTTTACATATCATGAACTAATTAAACCTTGCATTATGTCAAGACACGATAAAAACTAATAAACTACCGAGTCCCTAAGAAATCCACAAGTAACCCCATTATATAAAGTTATGCTCTTGCCTTTATCCAAATACATACTCGATGTTATATATTATATATTCGATCTTTTCATATAAACCTTTTTACTGATAAAGAGCGAATGCTTTGTCGCATATTTACGAATGAGTTTAATTACAAAATTGCTCTTACCACATAGTCCATCTTTACATTTTCCCGGGCAACCGCTGCAAGCTTTGCTCCCTGATTCCCACGGCTTATTGGCGGAATCATAAGAATTACCACTGCAATTAATTACAAGAAAAGATTATCGTTACGTGTTCCCAATGTGTAATTTCAATAACTTAGCATATGACCAGATTATCAAGCTTTTCGTTTGTAAAACAATGTGAAGTACACCCTAATCTTATACCCCTTTATATTCTTATTATTCTTATTATTATTAAGATACGTACGGGGGAGCGTAGTTGCAAACGTAAAAGTTCTTGACGTTCTTACAATCAGCGAAACCGCAACCAACTTTAACTGAAGTTGCCCAAGTTACCTGTAATGGGAAAAAAAGGTAAAAGTGTGTTCCACAATAATATGGTAACAATTCAAGCAAGGATAGAAGGATACGATGGTTAGCAACAGTAACGATCGAAGATGGTGTACTGTAATGAAACATTTTGTTTAATATGTATTTACTGTTCATCCAATGTACTGTACTTTTAAACGAAACTTTGCTATAGTTTGAGAAAACTCAAATTTCTCCAAAGCACGAAAGTGAAATTTACATGGCAAAACAGCTGCCTGTGCCTCTTGATGAATTTTACCTGTGAATCCACCTGGTGAGCTTACTGTTTTAACGGCATCTACATTTTCCTTCCAATATGTTTAATATTACTATTTGACGACATATTGGCTAGTAATTGAGAAACTTTGAAATTCATAAGCTTAGATTTAATAGGTGACTGTTTTGTTTTCTCTTTGGTAAAGGAAGTTTTGGAAAATATCTATATATCGCAAAATATCGCAAAAGTTCGTTTATTTATACCTAGTACCTTACGGTTTGAATATATTATGCTATGATTAAGTTAGTAGTTACTTTTTATTTAGTAAGAATTATATTGAATAAAATCGCAATACATAGCTGAAATCTGACCCCGTGATCCAACATAAAATGAAATATCCTTGAATTCCACAATTTTAATGAAGTTTTAAATATGCGTAAAAACACCATACATCACCTGTGTGAAATGCCCCACAACACCGCGTGGGTTACCTCCATACGTAAAATCTTTAACCTCATCGTACCAGGCGTTGATGGCTTTTTGCCAGGAATCGAATATACCTCCCATAGCGATGTTCTGACCAGTGTTATATTTTGCTGTAAAATGAACATTATATAATGTATATTTCATATAAATAACGCACACTGGTCGTTTTCTGCATCTATTCATGGCCGCCGGTGCTTCACTTTCAGTTTATCTTAAAGCGCTAGTATAAGAACCTATGGGAGGTGAACATCTACCCAACTCGTGTACTTAAGATATGTATAAACCATTAAAACATATAGCAGGGATTGTTCTTCGTGTTCGTCTTAAACATATACATCTCAAAGGGGAACAGAATAAACTGAACTGTGCGTAATATATTGGTCAAAGACAGTTTACGTTAGTAAACTACATGTATGTACATGTCAGACATTCCATATGTATTTGAAATAGTATTTGGTAAATTTACAACTACAGAGTTACACATAGAGCACGCCTGCCCTCAGAGTTTTCTAAATTGCCTGACAAACTGCAAGTTAGCACTATGTTCTAGCTTGCGCGCAACTGCTAATTTAAGTTACATGTACTAAATGAAAAAATGTTAAACTGCTAGATTTACTTGTTTTCAGAATATATGATTACCAATACCTGGTATCACTCTTTGGGAACTCTGATCATGAGCAAATTTACAATTTTCAGCCCACTTCTGAGCAACTGCTGCTATTTCATCATCCCATGCCTATTGAAAAATATATGGAAAGTAAAAAACACAATGGAAAGAAAAAACACATCTGCGTCAGGGTTCCGTTATGTACAGCTGTGCGTGTTAAATGGGTTTCTAACACTTTTCCTTTAGTTTATAATATATTTATTTTTATTGATAACATTACAGATAACACCAAGCGGAAGTCTCACCATTGTCATCATGTTCGCAGCATTGAACTGCTTTGCTGCCTTGCTTCTTAATTTATTGTGTTCATCAACAATTGCTTTCTTATCTGCATCCGATACACCTGTGTAAAAGCAAACACATGTATTCGTCAAATAACAATTTCATGTTCACTCTAGTTTATATATTTTAATACATGTTCACTACAACTTTCAGTTATAATTACAGAATGAGTTTCTAATTATAATTTTATAGTAGTTCCATCAACTGAATGCAAATGGTCTATTTAATTTACTGCTACATCGATCCATTTTCAAAAACGGTTCTGGGATACTACTGCCATGCCTAATTCGTTTTTGACAGTCTTGCCAAATCATTATCGTTAACATATATTCTGCTTAGTACACATTACTTGGGAGAGTTCTTGGTAATAAGATTTCCTGAGCTACTTGTTACTTACTGCCAGATTTATAATTCCCAGATCTTTGTAAACATACTGAGTGGTTTGGATCAGCGTTTCTATATTTCTGATCGCATTGCCCGAAAATCTCATTTATTCCTAAAATAGCAGTTTAGACTTTGACAATCCGTATTATAATGTTACGACACCAGAATATTTACTAAAAATCAATTCTGTTATTCAATATATATATATAAGCCTGTTTGACAAGTATTTTAGACCATATAAATATATACAGTATGTTACATGAATACGATGTGATAGGTTTGAAATTTTGTTGCTTGTCACAAATGTTTTCATCAAGCCAAATATTTTTCAAGACGCTATGTAGAATTAAGAAGGTACGCAAAAGTTGCTGGCAACTGTAAAATTATGCAAATTGCATTTCATGCGGATACATGAAATGATTACTTGTATATAAAACAATTCTCTTATAGTTTAAAGTTCCTCGCACCAGATTAGTTGCACATATTGCCATCACAAGGGCAATATAAAAATCGTGCCTTCTGTGTATTTAAAAAACCTTCAGATTTACTTTTTTGGCTTTTCCAAACAATTTCAGAGTTAACCCTAAACTTACCACTGAGAAGTAGACATACAACCAACACAGTAGTCATGTCAGCGTTCCTTGATCCTCCGTGTCGGATCCTCAGGTATAATCTGAATCACTGGTCAGCCTAGTTAAACTTTTATACTGTATGAGGTTAATAATAGTTGTAACTTGACTATTGTTTTATTAATTATTAAAATATCGTATTTTGATTTATATTTTACAAGAATAATATATAATTGCGTTCATTCGTAAAAACGAAATTGGTAAAATAAATATACTGACTGTAATATATTAGAAGATAATTCAATGCGCAGGATAAATGATAAAAAACAATTATTTGCTAATTATTTTACGATTTTTTAAAAATGAAATATGGGCTTCACAAGATATCAAATGTTTACAATAAAATAAGCTAATTAACATTTTAACGAAATTCGAAATTTTATACTGCAATCGATTAATGCATTTACTATTTGCCGGATGAGGTTACAAGTACTTTTGATATAGCATTATATCTTGCAATAAGAATGGTGAGCAAAAGTATCTTGTACATGGGCAACATTGCTTAATATGTAGTGTATACATTCTGAATGAATAGGCTTTTTATTCGTATATTTAACGAATTCAAAAGTAATAACTTTTATTATCTCTCGCGAACAACATTGTAAAACAGTATAAGGTTTATAATAAAACATAAGTAGCGTAACTGCCATATCACGTATGACAGACACAACACAGTATAAATATTACAAATATTAACCCCCGGGTTATTTCCTATTCGATATACTGGAATTTCGGTTACTGTCTACCAATGAAAAGTGCGCATGGCAAGCTATTGGGCAATACCGTACCCATATCATCGTGTAGATCGAATTAATATAAGCCCAATTTTGAAACTAGCCTTTCAGTGCATAGAGGTAATGCGCTGTGCTGTATATCGAAATAAGTCGATGATTACACACCGTAGATTTCGATTAATATAGACATATCACGTGTTCGTTTCTTGCGTTACCTAAGCTAAGAGATTGAAGAGTATCAAACACGATTGGAATGTGATGCCCACATCTATCAGTGCCTGTGAATTTTCTCTTTTTTATTTTTATTTTCATAATATATTGTAAGATTTTCAATTCAGGTTTTTATCCGAATGTACTTGCAAGGGATATATGCAACAGTTTTTCCTAATGGTCATGTTGGGCTAAGAAACAGCATTCTAAAAATATTCTTTCATGAACATAACTTTGGAAGCACCATAAAAAGCTATACTGTTGTTACATACGCACTGTCCTTCCCATAGAACAGAAATCAATTCTGTACAGTAAGCCGTTCTGCCCAAACGTTATTAATTATTTAATTATAATTATTTAATGAATGGTTGATTATTATAAAGGAAAATTGTAACAAGAATAATATAATAATTGCGTTGTTTCGTAAACAATTGGTAAAAATAGATATACTGATAGCATTGTATTAAAAAATAATGCAGTCCGCAGTATAAATGATGGAAAAACAATTATTTGTTAGTTATTTTAATGTTTTCTTTTAAATGAAATTAGGGTACAATAAGATAAGCTAATTAATATTTTAACGAACATCGACATTTTATAATCCAATCAATTTTATTATTTGCTACTTGCTGGATGAGGTTACAAGTAGTTTATATCTTGCAATTGCATTGGGACACAAAAGTACATGGACCCCATCTTGTGGATGGGCAGCTTTGTTCATTATCATATGTACACTCTGAATTAATAGGCAGTTACTCCTACAGTTATTAACGAATTCAAAAGTATTGTCTCTCGCGAAAAACATCAAATACTGTTATAACAGTATAAAGCTTATAATAAAAACATATATATAGCATATAAGATAATTAAGCATGTATGACACACAGCACAGTTAATATTAAATGTAGTTTATTTCCTATAATAGATATATAGAACTGCGGCTATTGTCGATCAATGAAAAGTGCACATATCATCTTTTTGATTGAATTTAAACACAACTTCAAAAAACAGCTTTTCAGTGCATAGTGGTAAGGGGGCATTACTTTACATCAAAATTAGCAATGGTTACACACCGTGGATTTCGCATATCATGCATTCTTTCCAAGTTGATACCGGTACACTCACAGGTACTTGTATATGGGAAAAGTCTGTATGTATGCTGCATACAGCCTTGTCTTCATACAAATACACTATCCATATTTAAGTTTGAGGCACTGTAAAATTGACAATCTGTGCGAGATTCCAATTCTACTGTGGGTATATGATTTGGATTGTACAGATAGGAAGTCAGTTCACATATTCCTTGTATGAAGAAGTTAACAGAATGACACCCAGCGACATCTTGACACTTAGATAGGCACATCAAGAGATTCCGAGAAGTCAGCGTGCTGATGACGTATGAACTAACGATACATTCTCCTACAGGAATGACACCTATCGGTGATCCAAACAAGGTTCGCTTCTGGTCAGAGACAGCTAAAAGGAAAAAGACAATATTATGGTTAAACATAAATAATCTATTAAAATTGCGATGCGTCACATATGCTGTCACATGACTGTCTAGAGCATTACCTGGGCACGCTTTGTCATCTGCCGTCAAACCGATAGCCACGCCTGGTGTCTTAGCTTTGTTTTATGTACTGTGTAGGCATTACAAGTAAGATACCTTTAGAACCTTGTGTAACTTTTGTAAACTCATTGTATAAAGTGCTAGCTATATAAAGGAATAGTAGTTTGCTGCAGGGTCGTCGCCAGGGGGTGCGACGGCTCCAGTAAAGTTCGCATCAAAAAGGCTTAAACAATATAATATCAAAACTTACATATTGGTTTTATTTCTTTTTCAAATACACTGAAAAAAACACGTGCGCAACCTCCAACAAAAAACTTGCATACTGTACTACATGTGAAATACATGTGAAATACACTTTGTCATCTATCACCAGACCAATAGCCACACCTAGCTGTGTTTTATGTCTTTTACAGAGGAAACTTGCAGTTGAGCAAATAATTGAACTTTTATACATTGGAAAAAAAATCATATTTCAGTCGGCTTATTTATACTAAAACCAGAATACGCTCACATAATCAATATGAAAAAGTATAATACTAATAGTTCTGACCAACAGCTGACCCTTACTTGGACTAAATCCGTTTACTTTTATTATTAATAAAATCGCATTTAAAAACCCAACAGTTTAATCAGCAGATAATATAATTACCGTGTAGTTTGCAAAGACCCTTAGCATGCGCCATCTCCATCGCTGTCAGTTCTACGTTATAAAATTGTACGCATGATATTTTTCCTTTGAACCTCTGGGGTTGACTTGTACCTTTCGGTTGACCAATACGGACAGAGTGCTGCGTGTTATGTTCAACTTGACCGGTCGTAGCTAAAAATGAAACTCTATTGTCTGGTTAAAAAGCAAACATTTAATCATCAGTTATTTGATTTATAACTGGTACCTCAGTTGAAATACTAATTATTGAAATATAATCTTATAGAGTTAAAGTATCTATCAAATCAAATCAAAGAGTTGTTGTAAACCATCATTTGATTATATCGTCGGTTAGTATAGTCCTTAGTTGGATGGATTTCTTGACAGAGGACAAATCTTTACATCTATAGTAATGCATAACTTTCATGTTGATTCCAATGTACACGTTGCTAGTACCGTCTGCCTTACATTTTTCTATTCTGGATTTGATTTAGACCTGCATACACACATGTAAACCAGTAATGACAGGACGGTGTATTTTGGCTAACTACAAAGTATATACTTACATAAATCGAATGAATTTACTAGTTGCAGATCTTTCCACATTTTTATCTCCCCTGTAGTGTAATTGTAGCTTACGCCAATAAATTGCCACTCATTTGACTTCAGGATACTTCCGGCGGACTGGAATATTTCCACAAAGCGTGAGCCCACACGATCAGCAACATAGAAACATATTTCATTTGCTGGTAGAATCCAAATTTGGGTAGCTGTTGGAGAAATTTCACAAGTTTATATAAACTTGCCGACAGATTTTCACATAATCATAAGACAACAGTGTGCTCCTCTATACCATTGTTTTGTAAATAAAGTCTGTTCCAATATTGAACCTGCAGCGGGCATGAAATATGCATGCTTAGATGCCAACTGTTTAATGTGTGATGCTACTAATCCATTAAATGAAACATAACACATTTTACCCTTTTAAGTTTGTGGATTTGAAAACATGCAATCATATAATTTGATCAGAATCTTACCAAATTCAACAGGAGTAGAATCCGGTGTCGTAAATCCAAAGAGAAGTCCAGTAGTACCACCACCTGGATTCACATAGGCCAAGAATGTAAAGGAACGCTTGACATCTAAAGCTCCATTATTAGGAATATCAATGTAGGAGTTATCTGATCCGGCAACTTCTGGCGCTAATGATCCCTTGCCATGTGGTCCTTCACTAAAGGTTACGCCAACAAGAGTTGCATGATTCTGATTTCCACTAATATCCACCCCATCTTGGAACGCAAAAGGCCAAAACCCAATGGGATCTGGCGCAGAACCTGAAAACACGATATTGTAATAATAGTTATAATATCTTTTCTACTCTGTCGTAGAGAAAACATAAAAAAGGCCGGTGAAATTACTTTAAGGCATAGCCCATGAAGTACGAATATGAAAGAAAAAAAACATGCAATGACACCGGTCTAAGAACTATTATTTCATAGGAAGCGGGCCCCACGATTGCGTTTCAAATGGCATGTCTAAGCGACCTTACTCTATCTTGATTGCTAGATAATTAAAAGCACGGGAACAACCAGCAGCTCAATGAAACTACAAGCAAGGTACGTCAAGGAGGTTGCAGAACATTTGATAGGTAATAGGATAAGTAAAAAGCAAAACAATCTAACAGTATGGCTATAGCTAGTCGACAAAGAATCCAACCAAACTTAACACAGATAACTGATGATATTCTAGAATGAAGGCAATAACAGGCATTTTACCTGGTGACAACCAATCATGTATGTCCGTGTATATTTCCAAAGCTTTGAAACCAGAAACATTCCCAGAATGCATTGTGAGCACTGTGAAAGTAACCCAGTCAGCTTCGGCTTTGGGATCAATGTCAAATGATTCCCAGGAAAGGGTGGCGTTTTGTAATGTGACCTGTATTAAGAACATAATACTCAGAATTTACTTGATCATTTCAGAGACGTTGTCGTTGATAATGTAACTATAAAATATATGCTGTTCGTATGCAAAGGGCCGGGTTATATATGCCTACAATGAATGTCATGAGCGAGGTAACGTGTGTATGCTTATTTCCATAAAGAAACAACATTATTTTATGATTCTGAAGTATTGTTCTCGTTTATTTAAAAACAGAAATTGACAATTATTGGCTCAGACATAGAATGACATTTAACGCAACAAGAAAGTATATGCATATATTTATACATAGTAATTAGCTAAACACATATCTTACCGTCTGAGTAATTCCGCCACTGAAACTGACTTCAACACTAGCAACTTGGTTATATATATCATCTCGTTGATATATTCTGATCTTAGAAATGAGGTACATTTTTGCTAAAGCAACTTTGATCCAGGCTCCAATGCCCTCGTTGTTGGCCTTCCAATGAGTTTGGGCTTTCCAAGATCTGTCAAATATAGACGTTGTTCCGTCAATGGCATATACACAGTCGTGGTCAGATGAAGCGACACTAGATGAGGTGCAGCTTGCACCGTTGTTGACTGAGCTACCGACGTTCTTGTATCCTGGGATATCTAACAAAAAGTAGAAAGAACACTGGTATATTTTCATTAGTATCTAAAACAGAGATATAAGAATAAATCATAGTAGTTTGCTGTATTTTCCAGTAAAGTCTGATTCCTACAAATTTTAGTGACGTCCATTTAAACCAAAAGAAAATGCACACATGCACCATGTTGGTCATACCTGTTGACGTATAGAACTCTATCTCAATAAAACCATTATTTATAAAGCTATAAACAGAGGTAATCGTTATCTTAGCCCATGACGCAGCCTGTGACGGACGGATATCAAAGTGTTCCCACGTAAGTGCAAGATCAGCAAATGTGTACTGCAAATATAATATAGACATGTTTTTAATATCATAAAAGCTCTCAGAAAGATAAATATATTTTATCTATCTTTCTGTTTTTGTTCTTACTGAAGAAAATTTCGCATCTATCATCATTTGGTGATGAAGGCACTAATTTTAAGGTGTTAAAATTAAAGGATCATCATATGACTATTACTCTCGTACATGTCATAATATTATCAAATTTATTAAACTAACACAATATATGTTCTAATCTAAACGAAGAGCGCTTACATGTATCAAAGTGATACATTGTATCCCATCCGGACAAGACATTAATTAGTCGAACAGATCATCGAAATATAAATATACCTATATATATATATATATCTATCTATCTATCTATCTATCTATC
>JAOXYB010047169.1:0-26882 GCA_028565635.1 Phoronis ovalis | reverse complement strand
GTATGTACCTTGTGAATTTTATTAGATTTTATTAAAAGATTTTGACATTTTATACATTCTAACAAAATATTGCCTTAAAGTTAAAGTTTAATTAACATTTTTTACGAAATTTTTTTTTTTACCAGACGTACAAATCTTAAGGAAAGTTGATTTTGGTTTGCTAAAAATGAAGTTTGGTGAGATTTATTTACAAAATCCAGTTATTGTAGAATCTCATTTTACACAGGAATCAGAAACAAATTGTTGAAAATGTTATAACCTTTAACAAGTGCAAATCTTAAGAAAATGTTGCTTTTTGTCGCTAAAAATTGTCTAACAGAGTTTGTAGGTTTACTTAAATCAATGCTGCAACAATCCATGCAGAAGAATATTAAACCGTAATTACGAAAACAGGCGCTTGATGGCACTGGAAACCATTGGCGCTCTTCAAGGAGAGAAGTACAAAAAGAAAAGACGCGCGTGATCACAACAAAATTCCAGGTGTGTTTTAGTTACCTTATCATAGCTTTGTGCTTTATGAAAAATAGTATGCAATGCAGACTTATGTATATTTAGCTGCATTGCAATTGTGGAATTAAGAGTGGAGCTCTGTATTTGCGCAGTTTCTACATTTAATGCACTTCAAAATAGAGCATTACAGATTGGGTTCAGATCCCGGGGTTCAGATTTCATTCATTCAATGATTCAATCATTGATTTCAGCGATGTCATCGTCATAAGATGGTCACGGTTACCAAAGTGGTTAACTTTACTAAATTAAATTCATAGAAACATGTTAAGACGTTAATTGCTTATGATCTTTAGTCACAAGAACGCCTCTGTAGGCTAGCCCACGCTTGCTATTTGTCTGCTGTTTGATATCGGTGAACAAAACGTTTGCTAGATTATCGGCTTGTAGATGCTTTAAGGAAACCTGTAAAGAAGTCAGTAAATGCAGTTACAGTTTGTTCCAAGGACCCGCCATATACATACGGAAAAAGATATGTTAGTATTGCACAAACAGTTATACCTTTAATAATGTAACTCCAAGAGCTAACAATGGATTCGCTGGAGTATGTAGTACTATTTCCTGAACGTAATGGATCTTCTGATGAGTTTACAAATATTGGCATGGATTCACCGATCTTAGTGATCCCATCTTCATTGGCACAGCAGAAAAATGGCAAGAATGATTCAGAACGTGTAATACTGGTAAGTAGTTTTTGGTGTCCCTTATAACAAATAAACTTAATAGGAAAACTTGCTATAAATCGGAAGCATCCAGTAGACTGAGTCTACGATCAGAAGCACCCAATGAGAATAATTTTTGAGATGGTTTATGTTGCAAACCAACATATTCGTTACATGTTTCTTGCTTATTTAAACTATTTTCTTGGTGTAGTTTGGAAGGTCATATCTGTTCCCTATTCACTTAATTGCGAGCTAAATTTTTTTTATTTCACAGATAAGGGACTGCATGTACAGACTCAGCGTGTGCTCCCAAGTCTGTTCGTCATATTATCTGTTCTCCATAATATCTGTTCCCCAAACCGATCTGGCTGGCTAGCATACCTTAAATACTTCATCCACTTGGCAAGAGAGGGAAACGATCTGACTTTTTAAAGCAAAGTTTACAAATGATTTATTTTAGCGTGAAAAACATATCTTTTTTCTAAAATTTCAGCTAGCAGCTGAAACTATTTTGGCCGGCAGATACAATTTTGCCACATATTCAGCTTCCTAGTCAATTTTTAAAAATCAGCTTGCAGGTGAATGAGAAAAGATATGGCCTTCCAAGTTACAAAAACATTAGATGCTTCTGATAATAAGCCTACTACATGTGCCGTATAAAACTAGATATTGGAATAATTTATAGTTGCAGTTTCATCTGCCTGAGACCACAGTGGCCTCTGTATGGACTACTTATTATTTTTTTAATTCATCTTTTTAAAGATATTTAGCCGAGAGTATG
The DNA here is from genome assembly GCA_028565635.1 of Phoronis ovalis. Lineage (NCBI taxonomy): Eukaryota > Metazoa > Phoronida > Phoronidae > Phoronis > Phoronis ovalis. Next base: position 24,932 of record JAOXYB010047169.1, on the reverse strand, counting down.
ACGTACTTTTTCTGAAAGTGAATTTTAGTTCATAGAAGTGAAGCTACACATTTCTTGAACTATTGCCAGGCTGGGCTCCTAACCAGTGATTATATGAGCTTGGTTGTACATAGGTATTTATATATGATACAATTAATGGGTATGTAACCATGCATAGTTAATGCAAAAAAAATGTTTTGTGTTTGCAGGAAACAAGAGTTCTACTGGATCAAATCAGGATGCGCCATGGTGCTGAAATTCTTGTGGAGTATTTTGAACTTTTAAAACAACAAGCTCAGCATGGTAATTAAGTAACATGCATATTGCATCTTTTGCATTTTTTATCAAAACATATACTATCTGCAACAGTAATCAGCATATACATGATAGTTGAATTTCTGCAGCTCTTTTGATATTGGAAATGTGGGAGCTAGATAAAACTCTTAGGTTAATTAGTATCATTGGGTTAAAATAATTGAGGCGCTAGATAAAATATTTGCCATATTCCGAATCTTAATACTATAATCAGATTTATAAAAAAGAACCCTATTAGCACCCTAATGCCACAAAGGCATACTGCATAGAATTTTACAATAAAAGCATAAAAAGCAAGTGATATTTGTTATAGATTAAAAAGTGATGTTAGCTTTAAATATTTTTCTTTATAATTTTAGTGGAATGCTTGCAGTTGCTGGAGGCCAGCAATGCTCATAAGTTACTACTGGAAATTATGACCTCTATGACCTCTAATCCAGTCATACAACGGGTAAGATATCAAGATAAGTGATAGCTCAGCCAGTTCGAAACTTTTTTATCAGTTGATAGCTCGTGCTGACGTATTGCTTGATTCCAAATATTACAACTATCTTCAACATTCACCTAATAGAATATGCAGATACGTGATAGTTCGACACGTTGAAACATTTTATCACCTGCTAACTCGTGCTTGGTTTATATATTCGTTTATTCTAACCAATAGAAGGCCATTCATATTGTACAATTTAAACAGTTTACATTTTAATTTAAATAAATTTTTGCATATGTTTGTTTGATCCTAAGAGTAACTGGTGCCTCCTCAAGATATCTATTTTTAATCTTTGAGTAGTGACTCATGTGTACGCTTTGTTTGAGCATACAAGTTTCATGTCCCTGTTTGTTATATCATTGTTATCGTTGAATGTTAGTTATAGTTCTCAGTAAGAGAAACCTTTCTTATTGCAATTTCCTGAATTAGCCGCAAAGGTGACATGTGGCCTAAAACGTCATACATACAAAGTAGAATAGACAAAGAATATGTCCCTGCAGTATTTCGTAACACCATACCATAGACAGAATTCTGACTTTCCTGCAATTGCTTCTGTTTATTAAAAATACATAGTTTGATCAGCACAGTAGCTGTTTACTGGGGCAATTTTTAAGACGATGCTAAGAGCACTGGGGAAAGTTGGAACAAGCAAGCTCAATCATAAACACTCAAATGTGTCCAAAGTTTCTGAATTTCTTGTAGCTCACTATTGACATTGCCTCAGTAAATTGCTGCTGTGTTGTGGTGTTTTTAATCCTTTATTAAATTATTAATTAATGTTTTTGATCTGAGAATTCAATTTTTATTTAAACTTTGAAAATTCAACCAAAACATTTGTGCAGAATTTGCTACTATACTTCTGCTATACTATTTTTCATATCTGTTGCAGAATAAGTAGAAAATGTTTATTTATTGAAATTTTATTAGTAAATAGATTAAATGACTTATATTTCTGGAGAAAAACTGAATTTTTTAGTGGGCCATCAAAAAATAGTGACTTTGTACCTGTTTTGTAATTTTAAAGATGTCATTTTGAAGTTTACTGTGTCTGAGTTTGTAGAAGTAAGATCGATTACATTGCAGCTATGGCCTACTTATAAAAGTGTTCACTAAGAGCATTAGCAAAATTGTGTAAGAATTTTATAGGTTTCTATATTCAGTGTTTTTGGAATAAAAGATTGATCTTGAAAAAAAAAATACTATAATATTATGTAGCTGTCACATTTGTCGAAGGTGGGATGTAATATTATTAATCAGAACCATTAAAACAAGGACAACCAAAATGTAATATACTGAGTCATGATCATGGATTTGTATCAATTAATAGAGAAACTTGTATGACATATATTTTGTTCAAGTCCCCTATCGCAGTTGTATCCAGAAATGTTCTTTATTATCAGGCATATGGGATCATGTACATAATAAAGAAAGAAATAGCACAAGTACATGATAAATGCAGTCCTTGTTAAAGTTTATGTCAGAAAATTATCAAGGTTGCCTGCATGTAACAATTAACATTCCAATGCCCAAGACATTGCAGTTTTATCTTGGTGTAAAAAGTAAGTTTCACAGGAGGTCACTTCAATAGGTATGAATTGCTATGAATTTTTGTAGCTGGGTCCTTGTATAATATATAGGTAACCTGTTTCAATTCACATCTGTTGTGGTTTCCTGGGGTGTGGTTTATGAAATATTTGTCTTTTATAGTAATTGTATGATATGCAGGCATGTGTATATAAGATACTAGCTCTAAAATTGTGTACTTTCAAAAGTATTGTTATAATAACTTTTGTGAGCACTTTGTTAATGAATATTTTAAATTAAAAACATATTATATGAACAGTTGTACTAAATGCTTGCCTCAGAACAGTCATTGTGTTTACTTTTTAAAAATATGTAATTAAAAAAAAAAATACAAAATTAAAGGTTTATATGAAATAAAGGACATGTAATGGAGGGTGACAGTGTAATTGAAGGTGACATATATAGGGTTTATAATGTCAAGGGTACCTGATTATCTGCTATTATTAGCATTGAACTATATTAGTGGCAGATAACTGATAATTTTTCGATATAATCTCATATAAATACAAAAATATTTTAGCTGGATAATTTCTGATATTTGACTTATTGTTCACCAGTTCATTTCATTGTACTTTGCCTTTTGTTTGTTGACATCATTTTATACAAGGAAGGTGATCTTGCTCAAAAGTATGCTCAAAATATGTATATCAGGTTTAAACATATGGGATATTGTGTGATCTCTACCTGGTTTGTCTCCAGCTAAATATATATGAAGTCTAAAATACAATTTGAGACAGTCGAGCAGTAAAAAAGCTATTGATAAAAGAAATATTAAGATATTAATTAAAAATATAAGTTATAACAAGTTAAGTGTGTGTGTGCTTATCATGATCGCCAAAGCAAGAAGTAAAAAGTCAATAGTATTCCGTTTTAATAAAGATATTTTTATTTTAAACCCGAAATGAGTGATCATTTTCTTTTACTTGGCAGTTTTAGCACTCATGGCACTCTCTTTGTAATTGTTCATAGCTTGTTAAAACACTCATGGCTCACTCTTTGTTCACAGCTTGTTACTCCTTGTTTGTGTTCAGAATCTTAAGCTCTCCAGTGTAAACCAGTGTTTTTGGATTAATTTCTGTATTCAATGTTCTTTATTGGTAATTACAGTAGTTTAAATTTTAAAAATATTGTGTATGCAATTGTAGTTGTGTTATATGCTGATATATCCAAGTAACTTTTATCACAGTTGCTCACATTAAAAAAATTATTGTTTCGTCTGAAACATTTTATTAAAAAAAACCAAAGCAGCTGTACACACCAGATTAGTTTCGTCTGAAAAATTCTATGAAAATTCAAATGCTGAACAAGATTACATTTAGTGTTTGGTTTGCTGCATTAATCTATGTAATGAAACATCTTATACACAGCTCCTCCAAGTGATAACATTTCATGTAATGTTAATTGCATTAGTTTTTGTTGCCATACTGATAAGGTTGCTGGTAATTATTATAACAATAAATTGCATTATTTTAGCCCACGTATTAGATGTAAAGGTGCGCTTTATTTCTGTATTTTTTCTCTTTTTAAATTATATAATTTTATTGATAAGTAGTTGACAGTATAAAAATGTCATTCAATATCGTTACGTGAATATTTAATAACTTTGTCATCCTTTTGATTAAATAAGTTATGATAAAATATTAAATGCTGTTCGGTAGATTTTATTGAACCCTAAATTCCAAACAAAAGCATATGTTTGGTCATTAAAAGGAATTAGCTTGATAAAATTAATAGTATTCAAGGCTTTAAAAGGCTGATAGTGTTTTTATCACAGTTCATTATGCAAGGCATTCACTGTGTAGCTGTATATATTAATTCTCCTGTCTGACATTAATGGAATTGTGAACTGAGTATTTACCAAAAAATATTTGAAAAATCGTAGCTAAGCGACACAGAGAACTAGTATCTTAGAGTAACAAGAGAATAAGTTAATTTCAAATAGAGATTGAAGTTATCAGGAAATTGTGTCAGATATTGCAGTTTGTGAACTGGCAGATTGCATTCCTGTAGACAGAGAACCAGCCTCATGTCTGAGCTGCTTGTGCTAAAGAGGAGCTATTAGCAGTTGTGCAATACCAAGACAGGTGGAGACCATCAATGCATCTATCTAATATCTACCTACCAGACAAGATTTCATATACTAGTCATTTGTCAAGTATTCATTAATTTTGCTGACATTGTATTATATGGCTGTTGAGTAGAGAGTCATGACTTGGGTTTTTAATGCACATGTTCAGTATTTCCTAACCTGACAACTGATGCCCATTGAATGCATCCATTTTTTTTTCAGGTTGGCTGCGAATTGCTAGATGTGTTTATGACCAAGAGCTTCACCCTCCAGAGATTAATTGGAGCAAACAATGACTTTGCACAGTAAGAATTTATGTATAAATTGTTGAATAAGATAAAACCTTGTTTTCTGTAAATCAGAAGCAACGAAAATGGTGCCAAAATAATTCTAATTTTTTTTTTTGGCATTTTTGAACTAATCAGAGTTTTAAATTAAAGCATTGTGAGGTTATTCTTTTATCTCACTCAAAATCAAATTTTAATGAAATTACAAAATTTTGGATTTTTTTTGGTTTGAATCACTTTCACTGCATGGTAACAGCACACAATTTTGGTCACTTGTGTCAATAGCAGTGTAAAATTCCATGGAAAAGCTTTTTTTTGTTTCTTTACTGTTTCAGATACATTCTCAGATACTGTGGCGGAATTGGGATTTAGTCTTGTAACACAAAATGTAACTCGTATTTAGCCTAATCAAACAGGAATTCATATGGTCACAAAATTTCATTTTGCAATTATATTATCAAGAAATATTAAATTTCAGAATATAAAGGCAGTGAAATTGCATTTGCCTTATAATCTCAAAAATACCATGTCAAAAAAATTAAATCCCTCAAATACAAGTACTCTTCACAAATTATAAATAGTGCCTTTTTTATGCCAATAATGATACTATTTTAAAATGAATACTTTAACCTTTATATTCAGCAAGCTTTAGTCGTATCTAACGGAAGATCGTACTTTAATATAACTTTATTGTACTCTTGATTTACTTTCCAGTAACAGTGTATATAAGCTACAGTAACTTTAAATATAACTACTTTAGCTGTTCCAAGGACCAATTTGTTTTTGTGTACTTGTATATTGCGTCACACCTATACTATATTCACCTTTGCTTAACCTTGCAGTGACTGATAAGACTTTATATTTATATGGCTTATTTTTGCGCAACCTGTCTGGAAAAATAATTTAAGGTATTATACAAGACTTGCCCAACTCCGCTGGCACCAGGTTCTTCTGACTGACTATCGTTGGACGCCTTTGTTTCATCTGTTCAGTATGTCTTTAGATTGTAAAGACGAATGTGTGCTTTTTAATTTGTATTACATTTGTAATAAGCATTTTTCACTGGCTTTCTTTAACATATTTTATTATTGAAATTAAACAAAAAATGTTTAAGAAATAAATGGGCTAATAATATATACTAGTTATACAGAACTATTTGCCATGATTATTAAAACTTATTATAATTATTATACATCTAATCAACATATAAAAAAAAAATGTATTATTGATAAGATATTGCAGGTATTACACCTTGGAAGTATTTCTCCAGTGTACTGCAAGTTATGTAACATTATTCCACAATAGAATGAATCCATATGAAGACTTAAAAAATAACATCACTTTCACATTTTTAAGACTACAGATAGACAAAGTTTTTACTTTGAGGTTCAGTAACAAGGTTGAATAATATGTGATATGTGACTCATATAGAATTGCACTTATTTTGATAAAATTCTATTTTATCACCATCATGTGTCATAAAATTCCTCACCTTGACAATCTAATAGTTCTTATCAAAGTCCGATGACCTGTATGTTTTCATGCGACAATTGTAAAATTATAGCGGGAAGTATTTTGATAGTCTGTGATCACATTTTGGGGTCGAAAATTAGTTTTATTTACAGTTATATCACTATTATACCATATTTCATAAGATACATCATTCAGATAAACTTGAATAACTATGCAATGCATCCTACATCTAATTGTAACCTGTCTTCTGGCTAGTAGGTTGATAATAGTGGTATTGCTAGTTGACAGTTTTATGCTTATTCCTGCATTGAAAACCATTCAATAAATTAAGGTTTCTGGCAATTAAACTAGAAATACATGAAATTATGGTCCTTCCTTTATATGCATCTGACCTTTGAAAAAAAAGTTTACATTTTTATGTGGAAAAAAAAAATTATAATTTCTACTTACCTGTTGATACCAATTTTTTACATGACTGCATTTGTACGTGGCAGAAATACTTGCAGTTCACCTCAAAAGTGAACATATCTTTATTAAAATGTAATAATAATAATAATAATGTTTCCATAATTATCTAGAAATGGTGAAGAAATGTAGTGAGGTCCTAACCAATAGAACAGTTGTCTAGCAAAAGTGGAAGGTGGCTACATTTGCTTCTCTTAGTTTGCATGCAGAGCTTCTGTAACATTACACCTGGTCTTTACCTATAGGTCTAAATCTTATAAAATTACAGTTTGCTTATACTTAAATTTGTTTTACTTGTAATCAATTTTTAAAGTGTTTAAAAAGTAATTTTGAATTTAATCTCGAATGGAAAAATGTTAAAATTTCAGCAGCACAGTATTTACGATGTGTATGAATTAAGAAAATGAAGCAATAAACCAGGTACAGTAAGATATCGAAAAAGTTGACGTAATGGATTGACATCTAAGTTCACAACAGTACTTACTGCTAAATGCTAATATTATGATAGATAAAACACATAGGGGAGATAATAAAAACTGATTAATACACAATATTTTGTTAAGTGAACAAGTGCAAGGAAGACATTGCAGAAAGTGCCTTCTTTTTTGATAACTTGACAATGGCTTTGGAACACTCCTACCTAGACTTGGACTTTCTGCGATTACTCAATTTAAAAATATTAAGTATTGAAAGTTACAAGTGCACAAATTGAAATTACAATTACTCCTAAAGAAATCCTGTTACTTTTTTATTTCAAAGTTTTAAACTCAAAAAATCACAAAGAGTGCCAACGTGTTTGGTACCTTACTGAAGCATTTCGCAAAGTAATTTTAAAAATATATTAATTTAATGTAGAAGCACTTGTAAATAATGTAGTTGTATGAAAAAAGTACAAGTGAAACAGGATTCTGAATAAATATACAATGTGATTGGAAATTATTGCACCATGCGAGTTGAAATCTGTTTAACTCAAAGAATAAGTGGCTGGTTAATTATTAAAAATGAGATACTAACTATTGTCAAATATAATTTTACAATGTTTTAACCCCTGGTTTCAAATGGTACTGAAATATCAATTTTAAAATATTTATCCAAGTTTTCTGCCCTTCTGATAATCTTATAATTGAGTGTGGAACTGCAAGAGTTTAGTCTTGAATAATTTTTTACTGAAACAACTTTTTTCAATGAAAAATTAGGATTATAACAGATATAAATACTACACATATTTGGTCATATGTCAAAATATTAGTAACAGCATCTTTGTCTTTGCTGTCTTGCTTCAGATAAGCTCTCTCTCATGTATGCATTGTGGTTATATTTGAGGTCTAGTCAAGTAATACAACTTTTAATTCATATGAAGCCTATTTGCTGTGAATATTATAATTTTACTAGCACCTCTGTATTCTGCAGCCAGGTCCAGAGTCTGATACAAAATTTTACAATTTAACAATTTCAAATATATGGCTAAAAAATTTCATGGCTCTGTTTTATGTCTCAAGTACTCATGAATTCATAAAAAATATAAAGATACCGGTGAATGAAGCCAATATTCAGTTAAACTTTTTAAGGCAGCTTAACATTTAAAAAATGCTATATGTCAAAAAGTTTTAAAATTTCTGATACTCTTCAGAAATCATAGTTGTGCCACATAATTATTTATTGTTTGCATAATCATGCTTTAGTATATTTCTGCTTAGTGGTAGTAACAATAATGATCTAAGTCTTTGTAAATCAGTAAATATATATGTAACTAGTATGTATTTATATGAGAAGGTCAAATTTGGAATCATCGTAATAATTTTAACGGTAAATCATTGGCATAATTTTTAAGTTGACATATTCTTTTAGTCCATGGTGCAAAGATTTTTAAATAATCATTGCATCATATCTGATTTCCTTATCAGACAAAGTGAGTAATATATGTCCCACTCTTTGTTAGTTTCAATTTTAAAGATTAAAGAAAGCCCGGGAATTCCCTGGCTTCTTGAAGAAACCACCAAAAAGGCATTGCAGTGCTTGGTCACATGAGCATTTTATCTGAATTGATTTGATGCCAAATACTCACTGATTGGATTACTGAAAACTAGACTAAGCTTGATTGCTTTGTTTTTTTTTGGCAGACATATTATCAAAGTGATAAATGAACATGCTCCCGTTAGTGAAGTTCAAACTGCTGCATTCAAAACATTAGTTCATCTTTCGGAAAACGGTGAGTTTCAGCAAGCTTCCTTAACTATATTATACTACAACCAACTTTGTGGCACTGTTCGTTTAATTTCTGTCATTTGTATACAAGTACTTGTCGGTGAATGATTTATTAAATTTATAAAGAGAAAATATTTTGGACGACTATTAGTATTATTGAGTTAAACTGAGGTGTGTAGGAAATGGGCACGAGGAAGGATCTGTTTAAAGAATGTGTAGATTTTTGATTTTTAAACAGTTATTAATTTAAAATGTGACCTTTTTTTACATATATTCATGACTTAAAATGTACAACAGTACATCTTATGTCCTAAAAAATTTGAATTTTATCAACCACTCCAGAAATGTGACATGACTATCTTAAGTTTCTATGTTTCGTAATAGTGGTGAACCTTAACCGCAGACATTACTGCCAACTTTTTGAGTGTTTATAAATTGCATATAATAATAAAATGAATTTTCCTAAATACGTAACTTTGTTATTTTACGTAATCATTCTGCTTTAATAAATGATTTTCTTATTTAGATGAGGTTCGCAGATTGCTGTTAAATGCAGAGAATGATATAACTGGTAACGTCATTGTAGCTATGAGTGCTTTTCAACAATCTCCTGCTGTTCAGGCCAACTCCTGCTTGGCATTAAAAGCGCTGCTACAAAATGGTAGGGTGATATTTAATATAATTGTCTCTTTTTTGTCAGCCTGGGGTCTCTTGATATCCCGGTGTTACATTACACTACATTAATTATGCTTGTTGGGTCAGTTACAGTTTCATAATAATTTTTTATTTGGCTTCTTGACTTTAAGCGCAACCCACTATGTTACATTATACTGCTTTACTAATGACTGCCATATAGTGATGTATAGTGATGGGTGAACCATCTATCTTTCTGCCCAACCGGAATTTAGTTTCACAGTATATTTTCTATTTTTTTTGTTAAAAATCTTTTGTTCATGTTTTTTACATTGAATCTTTAATTGTTAAGACAGTCAAACCTAATTTTAATTTTTTTCAGATATCCAGAGGCAGCTTGAACTTGTGAACAACAATGAATATCAGCTAATAATAGATGGAGTCTTGAAAAACCCTAACAGCAGAGAGGTCTCCATGGCAGCTTGTCAACTGTTTAAACTTTTTTTGAATTCAAATAGTGAGTAAAAAGTAGTGAAAATAAACAATAAGATAAATCCAGAGATGCAATTTGATGCTTAATGTAGGAGTTATTTTTAGCAACTGATTACAAAGTCATTATAAATTGTAAACTTCATTTCTTGTTACTTTTATAGCGGCTTATAAACTGCCAAATATCAGCTTGTAAAACTGCCACTATACTATCATGCTGATACAAGAAAAACACCTAATGATGAATATTGATTAATTCAATAAATAAATACATTTAAAAATAGCTTTCAGTCACAAGTCCCTTATCAATCCTGCATGATGGTATCTTTTGCACAAAATTAAGGTTACTTTCAGTTTTGGCATAAATTTGTTGAATTTCTATTGTTAATAATCTCTCTGAATTGATATGTAATTGGCAAATGATCATTCATTCTGATATTAAATGAGTCAGTGTAATTTAATTTTCAGATGAAACTGTTTTAACATTAGTTGATGCCCAGCTTCATATAATATTACTGGAGGAAGCAGCACGTTATACTTGTGATGCTGAAGCTTTGTGTCCAATATTTAATGTACTTCTAGCTCTCTTGCAGTCAGGTAAGTACACACAATCCTTCTTTAACAACACAGAAGACTCAAAAGTGTCTAATTTCTTTATGAAGATGAATTTTATGGCCTAGCTTTATGCATAATATTTTGGAAAAAGGACAGTCTTTATTGCTATCGTAGTTATGGCCTCGTGGTGTGCCTCATACTGTAATTTTGGTCTAAGTGTGTTATACTTAAAGAGTTGAACTAATTTTGAGTTATTGAATATTACAAAATAACATAAATTTGGTAAATACTGACATACATTATTCAAAATCAGCAGCTGTGTAAAAAAACTGTCATTCATTAGTCACTCCACAGCTAAATAAGAAAAGTACTGCAACCATTCATTAGTAAGTCAGTAGTTCAGTAAATAGACTGACATTCGGAATTTTAATAAGAATAAGAAAGGACTGCCATATCCATTCATTAGTCATTCAGTAGCTAACTCAGAATGAGATAGGAACTGTCAGTCAGTTGCAACGTATGTACTGTAAGATACTAACTGCAATTTGTTAGCCACTCTTCAGCTAAGTAAGATAGGAACTGTCATTCATTGATCTCAGTAGCTAAAGTAAGAATGGTTATAATACACTCAGTCAAAAATTTCATTCAGTTGTTGTCCAGTAAAAATTACTGTTTGCTGGATAGTCTTGTCTAGCTCAACATGTTGGAGATAACAGAAGATTCTAGTATTTTCAAATATAACCTTACAGATAGTGTGCGACGTGATATGGTGAATAGAAGTGCGGAGGCATTACTGTTGAATACGTTAATGTCAAACACGCACTATGGACAACTTCAATATTATGGAATGACCATCTTCAAACATCTAGGTATGTTGACCATTTATTAATTAATATGAATTTTAAAATGTAAAATACGATTTCAACAGTGAATTAATATGTATTATTGTCATAATGTTGTTGTTGATAGCAGAGGTGTAGTTGCAAGTTACATCACATGTGACTCATCTGTCAGTTACTTTGAGATATGAGATTATGTTTTCATGTCCTTAGGTATGTACGTATCGGCTGCAGTAAGGACTCTTTGTATTGAGTGTTGCATAACCCATGTTTGTGCGGAGTTACTGTGGTGAACATGATTGTAAAATCGATAATTCTGTTGATAAAACATATCATATAGTCTAGTACTACTAAATCGCATTCTGAAATTAGTCTTCATCACAAATTAGAAATCAAAATGTCCATAATTCAAGTGTGTTCCGAGTAAAGTGATAAAAAAAAATATATGGCTTAATTTTTCCCGACAGCTCCTATGATTTTTAATCAAGAAGTAAAAACCAATCAAGATCATCAGGAGAAGGAATGGTTAAAGCTAGTCGCCTTAGTGATGACGAGACATCGAGAGAATATTCGACTGCAAGATATCTGCTGTACTGTTCTCAGTTGTCTCCTAGAATACAAACCATGCTTACAGGAGATGATCGGGGAAAGCCCCGATGCTCAAAAACAGTATGTTATAAAACGTCTTAGATGTAACCGTCTGCATTTAATTGAATTAAGGTTGCAACTCGTTTGGTAGTTTATATGTTTTGAGCCAGATTGTACTGAAACTGACTTGTACAAGTTTTTTTTTCTATTTACAGTTCATAAATGAAAAAAGCATGTTCTGTTACATAGCCTCACATAGTGTGATAAAGATGTGTCAGAAATGCTGTTTTTGATTTGATGCCATATTTTAAATTGAGAACAATTTGTTGCTGTTAAGTCTTCTGTCACATAAATTATATAATTATAAAAAAATAATTAATATAGAGAAGTTTGCATTCCACTAGTACTGACATGTCATATAGAACCAAATTTTGATCAATTATAAAACTTGAACGTGTGTCTTATTAAGAGGCTCCTGTCATGCAAAACGTATCTACTAAAATTGCTCTTTTATTTAGAGATAAAAATGGATAACAACTTAGTACTAGAAAATATTTCTGCAAGTTCTTACATGTCTATATGATTACACAGCTGTAAAATTAGTTTAAATTCATATTTATGTAAAATTGTAATAATATTTGTAATTATTGTATGGCACATGGTATTCTGAGCCAGACACCTTATTACCCACAAAATATTTAATTATTATTATTATAACTCACTCATCTTCACAATAATGATGGTTGTCCAAAAATAGTCAGTCTCAACTCAGTCTGCCAACAAGAGAGGCTTGTGCATTATTATGTTCTCAAAACAGTAAACATTTGCAAAATGTAGCCGATAGCTTGCGGCAAAAGTTCCTAGTATTGTCTATGTTGTAATGCAAAGGACAGTTTGTATGAATTTAAGAATTACATCTTAGTGAATTATGCACGACATACAACTTCCCAAGCAGTTGTCAAATTCATTTCTCCTCATAAGCCTAACTATTTTAGGAAGATACAAGCTGATTAATAAGTTTTTAAGCGGGGCCTTCTTTATAATTCTTGTATTTTTTTTTGGCCAACTTCAGAGATCCCATCCATACCCTTTGTGTTGGGGCTATTTTAATGCATAGGAAAGATGAGTCAGCATTTTCATCAGCTTGCGATGCCATCTATTGGATGTCTGCTGATAATGGTAGGTGATATTGATAATACTTAATTGTATTAATTTCATCTCTTTAAATAAATATGCAAAATTTAAACAACAAACTATCATTTATAAGGTTGCAGAATGTAAATTAATATTTATGTAATATTGCACATTTATTACAATGTTATCCCACAGCGGGCCCCTGGATGTCATTACGATATTATCTTCCACAGTGATGGGGAATTTGGGAAAAATATGTCAAGCATACATGTATTAAAAGTTAATTATCAGTCTTAAGTTTAATATTTCAGCTAATCCATTTGTACTCACATAGTACTTTATATTTTATACTTCATTGTAGAGAGGATACAAAAACTCCTTTTTGAGAAGAATACCCACATGGCAATCTTTCATGGCATGATACTGCATCCAACAAATCCCAAGGCACAGCTTAGTGGATGCCGAGCTATTAGAGGCCTTTGTTTGTTTTGGTAATGTGTTTTGCTAGTAGACAAATTCTCCAGAGTTGCTGTCATGACTGTCTATTCAGCTCTTGCAGGATTCTTTCTAGTTGTAATTATAGTCCACAGTTGCTGTATATTTTTTATTAAGAAAATGTGACATTTGAGGGTTAGCCTAGTATAGAAAAATATCCCATTTTTCAATTATAATGGGTGCTATTGTTATTTGTCAATGAATACAATTTATTATATAATATAATTGGGTATGAAATATTAAAATGTATCTTCAATATAATTAGTATATAATAACATTCTTATATGACTGAACATGAAATTTAACTTTAAAATAATTTAATTATTAACAAAAATCTGACTAGGAATTAAAAAGATTTGATGGAATAGTTATCAAAATTTAAAATCCAAATGTTTTTGTTATTTCCATTCCAGTTACCAAAACAAGACTCATGTGGTTGACTATGATAGGACTCTACCTGTGTTGACCAGTATATTTAGTCGTTTTTCACATGATATTGAACTACAACAAGAAGTCATAGGCACAGTAGGATGCTTAGCTGATATAGGTGAGGGCTAGAATTTCTTTCCTAGTTATTGTCCTTGGTGCAAATGTATGACAAAATGTGTCTTCCTGGACCACACAGTATCCACTGGTCTAGTGAATAGTCAAGTAAATGCTGTAATACATTAATATATGTACTAAGCTGTTTAACTCCTGCTATTTATTTGTATTGTTAATTCCATATTGGATGCTTTTCCTACAGAGTTATTTCCTGGTTTCAATCATTAATACAGTAATTACTACTTATGTTAGACAAGTACGTGCATATCCTGGTACTAGCTATTTCTTTGTTAATTTTGTTTTTGAAGCTAAACATACACATGATTTGTTTCTTGTCTAGCTGGGTATGTTAAATAAAAGTTTTAGAACTAAGTGAAGGCAGCTCAGATAAAGCCAAGAGTGCATGCACATCTGTAGAGGACATGATTATTATCCAACACAATGTGATACTGTAACAGTGGGCAATGCAATTTGTATAATTATCTGTATCCAGAGATATGAAAGAGATGATTTCCAAATAATTTCTTGGAACAGCCTGTAGTTTATTTTTAACTGCTAATAGTTGATAATGTATGTTGATATTGTTTCAGAATTAGTAAGAAATCAGTGTTTCATTGAAAAAGTTCACTTAAAAATTCTTCATTGTATGAGAGACCACAGGGATGATGAAATCTTACAGGAGACAGCATTAGAAACATTGACAGCTTTAGCTGCTGCTGGTAAGTAGTGGGCACCTCCTAGTAATGTTGTCTGGTGTTCCTAATTAAGACTTAAGTTTTTACTAGTAGGTATATATAGTTTTCAGAAACTTAATTGGATACAGTTATGATGCTCTACCTTATAAAATAATAATTAAATACTAGTTAGAAATGGGTTTCAGAAGCTTAAAAAATAAAACATAATTATAAATTGTTTGGTGCACATCTAACAAAGTTTTCATATTTCAAAAGTAAGAGTTTCCAGTTTAAGCTCATCTATTTTTCACATATTCTGTAAATGTATTTAAACATGGCATTTTTACTTACAATACTATAGTAAATTAAAGTATTTACTTAAATATCTAAAGTAAGTACATAATGATTGTATTTTTTTATATTAATTTGTAGAAGGTGGAGCTTCTTTCTTAAATAATGCCAATGCAGTAATTAGAGTCATAGAGACCTTGACACATCACACAGAAAGCCTTTGTGAGTACAATTTTGTTAAACTGAATACAGAATAAATAAACTGTTTTCACTGCTTAAAATGGTTTACCACATCACTATGTGTCATATCATATAGGTTACTTCATAATATTAAATAAATCATGAATTTCCATTTTTCATTATTGTACTAGATAAAAAAGCTATCATGTAATGACAGCTTGCCTGAAAGTTTTTTTAACAAAGAATTATATATTTATTTAACATTAATTTACCTGTTCACAGTATCTAAGGCACAGATTGTTGAAAAGTTTGGAAATGCAGTTAAAACTGTCACATCAATCTTTTTCCATTCCAGTGGTACAAAAGAAAGGTTTGATGCTTTTGCAACTTTTGGCCAATAGTGACATGTCATGGGACACATCACAGTATAATCAGCTGGCAGAGGTCATAATGGCAGCTATGGATAAATATCCATCATCAATGAGCATACAGACAGAGGTATGTAACAAGCAAATGTTTTAATATAGGCAGATCAATAAATGTTCCTTAAGTTTCTGTTTTCCAGCACATATTAATTTGATTTCTAACATTCAGTTTAAAAGAAGCAGCAAGCAAGTCATTCCTTTATAATGAAAGTCGCAGTCGTTGATTTTCTCTTCGTTTTAGGTCAGACACTGTTTGTGCTACTTTTTTCTTTGCTTATAGTATTATTATTACAATTGACAGCAGATGTTTAAGTCTGCATAATGGGTGCAGAATAGACATATTCTGATTAATTAAATGTTAAAAAGAATTTTAACAGTCTAACAAATGATTTTTGGAGTACTATGACATGCTACTTAACTTGTCTTGACACTGATTCAGTGTTTTTTATGTACAATAAAATGATACATTACTTCCAGGGCTGTGTGGCAATGCAAGTCTGGGCTGAGCGAGGAGATGAGATGAGTCAAGTGTTAGTAAATCAGGGGGCACATGAACTACTGTTTTATATCTTGGAAAACTATACCTATCAAAAAGGTGAGTCAGTCAGTTATATTTTTTATTAATTTAATAAAAATTAAACTGTGTAACATCTGGAAGCTAATTAAAGTGGTTATCAAATAATGTTTCACATTTTTTGTTGTTATAGTTTGAAAAGTGTAAGAAAGTTTATTCCCCTCTCTCATTAAAATGCTTCGTTTGTTCAGATTAACTGCTTTACATTAAAATAATTACAAATTAATAAAATTCTAAATCTTTAAATAGTTAATAACTATTAAATAGGCCAAGGACAGCTTTCAAGTTACACACGCACATTAGTTATGTGAGGAGACGATATCAGTATCATTTCATTCCTCATAGCTGTCAATGTAATTTTCATCACATAAACCATTCGTAAAAGCTTTTTCCAAGGTGTGTTTTTTATATAAACCTGTTGATTACTATTACAGGAACCATACAATCGTATAATTCTTGTCACACTTATACTACCAAAATATCCGCTCACAGCTAAATTGACTTGCCGACAACTTTTTAGTCTCTGAAAATGCTCAAAAACCAGTTTCAGTTTTGTGCATTTCGTGTCTCAAAGTAATTTTAAATCTCCAATTAAATTTACAAGTTAGATATAAGTACAAATATCCTGGCAATTAACAATCCAGCAGGAGAGAAATTATTGTGAGAAATATCACAATGACATCATTTTAATATATTGCTTAAATTAAAGCAAAATTTGGTCTTTGCAAACAGTCAGTCTTTCAGATGTCATTGCTCTATGTACACTATTGGTATCTTCTTTAAAATTATGATATATGCCACCTAGTAGCTTATTTTGTGTCATATTTCAGATTTGTATGAGCTTGCTGGTGAGTGCTTGTACATCTTAGGATGTGAGAAAAATCACAAGTCACAGATGTTGATCAGTGCAAGTGCAAAAGGGTTGCTAGCTGTAAGTATGATGGTGCTCATATATATGTTGTTAATTAAGCACCAGTATGTATTCCTTTAATATCTAGAGCATCCCATATAAGTTTTATACTTGGGAAATAGACACACCTACAGTGTCGCTAAAGTGAATCTCAAAAATAGCAGGTTTGCTCTGTTTTGATCTGTTTTGCAAACGCATTTATTTATTGCAAATCTTGTTCCTTGTGACACTTTATGATGGTACTTGAGATTGATTAAGTTCAGCTTTTAATGGTGAGTACTTGAACTTTTAAAGCTGAGTGTGTTGTTTCTACAGGGTGTAGAATGCCTACTGGAACTAGGCGCTGATGTCAACTCAGGACACGGACAAGAAACACCGTTATGTCAAGCTTGTAAACGTCAAGATGAAGTAATGGTGAAATTGTTATTGGACCAGGTACATGTGTTTATAATCCCGAGAAAAGCTTACAATTACAGACATTACCTGTGAAAGTGTTAGTGTCAGACTAGATGGATTTAATTTTATATTGTGTAGATGTATACTACCTGTGATTACACCATCCAGAATAGCCAGTTCATAGCAATTTCTTGTTTTATTGAGTCATGTTAATCTATCTGACGCTCACTATCCACTAATACCGGTCCCAGAACAGGAACATATTTATTTACATGTTCCTGATCTTGGATTGTTGTTATTTGGTACCATATTTACGTGGTTTGAAAGAAAGAAATTTCAAGAAATGTTAATTAAAGAATAAAAGTTGACCCCTATCATACACTGTCTTGTAATTTATGGTCTTTCTAAGATGGGAATTTTAAATGACAAATCTATTGTTTTCTTCTATAGGGTGTAACAGATGTTACCACAGCCCTTCAGCTCAGCATGGAAATGAACTGTGATATGATAATGGGACTGTTATTAAAAGAAATTGGTCGAGACACACGTGATAAGGATGCTGGTACTGTAGTATGGAGTGGCCTCGGTTTGGGAGACCTTCATCCTGATTGGTTGTACCCTACATTGACTGGAAAAACTTCGGTATTGCAGCCGATGGGTGAGCACAAAATGTTTAAAGACAGAGAGGTCTTACTACTGTGTGTAGCTTCCTAATTTTGTAATTTATGGAGGAATTTGTGAGAAAAATGACAAAACAGTATAACAGTTTTTAGTATTCTGCTGGAATATATGAATTCATTTTTTTGGGAAAATTAAAATATAAAGTGAATCTTACCAGAAAAGAGGCTATTAAAATAGCAGGGATTTAATGACAATATATAAATCTTTCAATTTCATATTTACTATATAAAAGTGACTTTAGAAGACTGCACACTTTGTAAGATTTAGTTATGCTTGTTTTATTCTCTTGTTTTGCTATACCACAGAAGGTAAACAGATGGCCACACAGGTTAAAAGTGCCGAAGAGAAAAGATCACAGAGAAATTCTTGGGAAAGTGAAAGTGAATTGTTTAAAATCCCAATGAGGTTCATGTTATCAGAAACTAGTCAGCAGCAACTGAGAGGTAATGTCAGAGGTAATGTCAGAGGTAATGTCAGAGGTTAAAGAGATTAAACAGTGACTAGTGTTTACCATTAATTGTTTTAAATACACTAAATAAACCTGTTTCTTACTTATCTATAGATATAACACCTACTGCCTAGTATATTTAGTAGGTTTAAGTTTATAGGGTTAAGATTAACTAATAAAAACATACCATACAGCGTGGTGATTATGTGAACAGAAGCTAATGAATCGCAAAGTTCATTTTTAAATATGATTATATTCATATTGACATCTGCAATGTCCTGATTATATAACAAAGTGAACCATTTTTTACAAAAGCTAGTTAACAAATATTCTTGTGCCTAATTACTAGCTACTTTATCAACAACATCCAAAAACCATAATATTGTCGACAATTAGAAAATATTGTGTAATGTATGTAGTGAAACAGCCGGCTTTGTGAAGATGGGGATTTTAAATAGGTACATGTATGACAGTAAGCTATTTATTCTTTTTGCAGAAAACGGTGAAAAAGACTCGGCCTTTAGTTCTCAGAATGACTTAGACACTGGCCCAGTTAAAGGACGAAGACGATCTATTATCCAAGATGTCAGATCTAGTTTACGGCAGAAGTTCAGCCCTAAAAGGAAGCACAATGGTGGATCAGATTGTTTGCAGCGAGCAGAATCAGAAAGACTGCCTAGAAAGAAATCAGAAGGCGGATCAGATTCAAGTAGTTCAGGTGGATTTAAGCATGCAGTATCATAATAATCCCATACAAATATTTGCTGAAGATCGAGCCAAAATGTCATATCACATATATTAAATTACAGTTAGGGTCAAGGTTCTGCATAGTTACGTTTATGGCCTATTGTCACCAGCTACTGAACTTCTAGCATTGTCACACTTCCTCTAGTGTTACTGTGTTTGCCTGGAAATGCTTGTAATTGTACCATTGGTGGAATTTTTTGGAAACAGTGCTTGTTTCTCAGAAAAATAAGAAGTTTCAAAGAAAAAGTGAAAAGTAAAAAGTGAAAGCTACATTGTTTTTCTCTTTTTTCAGATTCCAATTTACCAAAATCACGGTTGCGCTTCCGTTCATGTCCATCAGACTTAGCAGAGTTCAAGCAGACAAGTATAGTTGGTGGTGATGTCCCCTGCAGTCCACGTGATCCGAGACTAAGAAAGGTCAAAGAGGATGAAACACATGCAGTTCAAATGTCGCCAGGTATATATTCATATAATTATGAGTGGTTGTTTTGAACACTGCGTGCACCTAACTGTTTTGACAACCAAAAAAAAAATCATGGATTTGGTAAAGTAAATAAAGTGTAACTTATCATGATAGAGTTTAAAATTCATTACAATAATCATGTAAATGTTACTGTGGAAAACTTGTACTTATTTGAAGGGTAATTAATATCTGAATTGAAACCTTTCCCCCTATTTGTTCTAAATGAAAACAATTTGCATTGTTAATCATATATTTTCAGTGTCATGGGGGAGACGTCATCCATCTAGAAGTCCAAGTTTAAGCTCAGCAGATTCCTCAGTTATTTCTCATTCATCCTCCAAGGTAGCATTTTATAACATAGTAACCAAATAGAATCAATTTGTGAATAAAAAAATTATGTTCCACTTAAATCTTTCGTTGTGTTCAGTACATATTCCTCATAGTGGCGACCTCCGGTGGGGGTATAAAACAGTCTTTCCAAAAGGTGTCGCCAGTGTGGAGGAGAATGTCATGAAACTTGTATTTTATTAGGTTTTGACCCATAAGTAATCTATTTATTAATACAGTTTTTGTAATGAAATTGAACAAGTGCCTTTTTTATCTGCTACAATGGGTCAACCAGGACACGGTTATTGCCGTTTGTGACACTTAACTGCAATGATCTTCCGTGTATTGATGAATTTATTGAAATTGTATATTGTAACCAGCTGCAAAATAAAGTAATGATTGCTCCTTTTGTAGAGTGGAGATGGTAGGTTATTTTTAGAAAGCTCAATATAATCCTCTACTAACAATATATTTTTTGTGACTTGTTTTTTAATATAATGTTAAGCTTTATTATACGTCATTGTGTCACGAAAATTGATTCCAATTTGCCAGCCATGTTCTGTTCAACAGTGCATTCCTCAGCGAAAAAGTTGCTCGTAGTTAATGTTAGTCATATCAAACAAAAAGCAGAATTAATCCTAGCGAGGTATTATTTCATTTCAGAACAACAGTCCAATGATACCGATGCGTCATATAAAACGTGTCCATTCAGAATTGCAGTTTCTTCACGAAGTAAAACTAACGGTAGAAAAAGGTCGTCGTGATAGTGATGCTGTCAGTGATATTAGTGCAGGTTAACTTGTGAAACGTATTTCATTATTCTTCAAGTTTTGCTTGTTCTGTGTATAGTAAGGGTATTCCTTTAAATTAGCAGTGAGGTGGGACCTGAGCATTTATTGCCTCTTCCCTCCCCTTCATCCCCTCCCCGCATAACAAAAGTAGCTTGATAGTACTTTTTCTATCCTAACCTCCCCCTGTACCTGAAACTTTATACAACCCCTGTATCCCCATTATCATTATTATTATTTTAAAGTCCTTGATCATTTTTCATAGCCTAAGATTTTATATTAAAAAATTATAGTAATGTTTCTTTAAGGACAAAATATGTTTATCAAATGTTCAGCTCCTAAAAAAATATTTAAATTTTAAAAATAATTCATTAAAATGTTATACCATATATTAAATTTAATGCTATAATTATAGAGAAGCTAATAAAAATTGTCAGAAAGCTGAAGAAGGAGAAATGGCAACAATCACAATATTGATAATTTACTGAAGCATTTTCATTATTTTATTTTTAAATGATTAATATTTAATAATAGCATTTCTTTCAGTGTCCGATGTTGATTCTTTGAGCGAGCATGAATATCAAGTAACACCACGGTTACGTCGTAGTTCTGGGCAAAGTGCCTTTGAATATGGCTCATGTTCACCTCTTATTCCACTAATGCCATCTGGTGAGTCAACAATTTCAAATTTAACATTATGATTGGTCACTAGGATTTTTAGAATGTTACTAATATCTTGAATTCCACTTTTATATGCTAAAATGTTTCAACAAAATGTAAAATTTAGGGTCAGATAGATAAGTTACACTTTCTAGAATCTGTGTCATAGATGCCTCCTTGTAATTTATTTTATGCATGTTAGTGTAAATAGACTTATACAATTACTAAAAAGTATCAAGTAATATCGTTTTTTTGTTCTGATTGTTAATTTTGCAGCACGGTCACGCTCTACAAGTGATTACTTTTCGACGCCTAGCAAGGCTGTGGTCCGTGTCTTTGATCTTTCGTCCAATGGTATTAAAGATCTGTCAAAACTTGTTGAAGAAGGACCATTGTTTCTACACGGATTCAGTTCATTAGAAAACTTGGATCTGAGTCAGAATAACTTGTGTCGCATACCAGATAGTTTATTCAAGGTACATGTACAGTATGTGTAATTGTATTTACTGTTCTCGCATGCTACACTTTTGTGCTCTTTTATGTGATTAGTCCCTTTTAATTAAGTTAAAGATATTACTGTAAATTGTTAGTTGTTTTGGATGTCACATTAAACATAAGGACAATCAGCAGTTTTATGACTATCACAGAAATCATAGTATTTTGGCTGATACATCCTTTCATTTTGGCATATATTCAGATTTGATTATTATGCTTCTAAACTTGGTATTAAAACTCAAAATATTATAAACTACTGTAGGTTATGGTGCCCTGAGAGTGTTGGCCTCAATTACTTAATATGTGTACCTCAGCTATAATATTAATTGCTGTTTTTAATTTAAATATGTTTAGTCAAAAAATGAAATATTTTGAATTTGGTAACACGTGATAGAACTCTGTTGATCATTTCTAGTTTATGCCAAATCTGAAGCAGTTAAATCTACATAACAACAACATGGTTGAATTTCCTCATGAGGTTTTTCACTGTAAGAAGTTGCAGATTCTGAATCTTTCAGAAAACAAGGTTGGTAAAAAAGATAAGAAACAAGAACAGTAGAAAGTTCTAATTACAATAAATTATAAATATGCAAATGTTTCACTGGATATATTCTAGAATCTTGTTCAATCTATAACTATAAGAAGCTTGATTACATTTAAGTCATTCAGTTCAAATGTTTAAAAGCCAAAAAAGGTTTAATATAATTATGTAATTTTATTGATTATGTAGCTTCCTCAGGTGTGCTTTATCCTAACTGTATCTAATAAATTGGTATTTGAATTATCTACTGTAAAGTTCTGTTTCAGTCCATATTTTTATTGTAATTCACTGCCATATAGCAGTTAGTTAAGTTTAATGATAAACGCAGGCATTTACACTTTTTTGTAATATCTCAGTTTATTTTATAAAATAATATTCGACTTAATTATTCATTTTTAAAGCCAAAATCAGCGTAATATTCTATAATTTTATTGATATTTGCTGGATTGTTCAAATTTCATTTAAATTTCAGCATTTTATCACTTCATGCATATTGCTTGACTGTATATTGTTACTATTTGTTGTAGATTGATGACATTCACAAAGATCCTCCATGTCCCTTGGTCTCATTACGAGAATTTAACATTTCAAGAAACTTGCTGGGAGTCCTTCCTTCATGGGTAGCAGAGTTTATGCCAGCATTAGAAAAATTGCAACTTGAAAGGTAACAGTCATAGTTTATCTCTATATTGCGTGGCTATATCACAAAAATTTAAGTTTGGTGACAATTTTATTTTTTTGTAAACTAAGGTATATTCACAAACTAACAACTCGTTTCTTTTTTATTAGTAGATTTTAGTGGATTTCTTTTAAATTACACATTTATGTGCCAGTGTAAAAGACTATAATTAACTCTTACTATTAATTAAAACCTATTTACAGCAACAAGATTGAAAAGCTTCCGATTGAACCATTGCATCTAAAACGTGTAAAGACATTAAACTTATCTCGAAATTATCTGCACAAAATTCCTGAAAAATTCCTTATAGAATGTACAAATCTTGAAGAATTTAATGCAAGCTTCAATGAGTTAGGTAAGTAACCATAAAAAGGCTGAAATTCCTGTTAATCCTCATTTTATTAACTGTGGTGATAGACTTGGCAAGCAGAACTTTATAGTAGCTTGAAATAGGGCAACTCATTATTTCAATGTATTAAATGTGTACATTCTCCATCAAACAGGGTCTTCCTTGATTGTTAATTAATATCACATGACTAATCTTTATAATTACTAATAGAAATTACTTTTTTGGTTAAAGTATTTTACTACAATTATTAGACGAAATTTTCTTTCCTTCAGTTCAAGGAGAACAAAGATTATTTAATAATATACTTACTTGCTAGATGTTTTTTGAAATTGCTGTTTTTGGACATAATGTATGCCGGCTCTAAATTTACCATCTCACTCGATATATATTGAACACGTTATTGTGGTGAGCTCCAAGAGTTCTACTGTTGTTTTTTTTAAATTTCTTCAACCTCTGTGACATTATTATTTGATTATAACAGCTTTATTAATTTTCATATTCATCAAAATTTTTATTTTGATTAATACGAAAATTAAAGAGATATACAAAAAAGGCATGTAAAAGTATATTTATTGATATATATTGTTGTAAATGTTATACTTTAAGGTTAATGAATCCACATGCAAAAAGTTGAATTTTAAATAATTCTTAATATGATCTGATATTAAGCGACCATGTTAAGAAAAAATTGTGTTCCAATGTTAACTTTAGAAAAAATTAGGTCAAAGTCCCTGCACATTTCAAGCTGAAATTTGGCAAAAATTATCTTTATGATCATATAGCTATATAGATCTACCAACAAAATCATATTTCAAAAATGTTCCTTGTTTAAATGATATGAATTTTCGAAGTTTAAGATTTGATCGTAACCTTAACTTTCAACAGATCATTGCTTTCAAACAAAGACAAAAATTTAAAAGTCTGAGACAAAAATTGTAGAATGATGAATATGAAAAGCTTGTTTATGCGAGAACGTTAAGTCTGTAGATGCAGCATTTTTAACCTTAATTATCTTTAAAAATTAAATTTAAAAAACCATTTATCTCACCAAAACAGCTTTTATCAGGTCAAATGATCAAATTCAAACTAGAGATCTGGGAAGAGTTCCTATGCTCAACCCTTTTTAAATATATTTCAATAAAACTATACTATAAACCAACCT